>JAQJVL010004394.1:0-45570 GCA_035578905.1 Stictocephala bisonia | reverse complement strand
GGTATAATTTAATCCCATATAAGAGAAGGAAATCTTTTACAAACTGTGGAAATAAGTTTGGGGGTAACTGACTTAATACTCACATAGGGCAGGGGTTCACTAAAGAAACCGGAACGATAGTGCCAGGGGTGAAACTTACCAACACTTGGCATGTAACGCGTAATTCGGTGCCAGTTCAGTGCGACTTGTTCCGATCATATGGCTTGTTCTGTTCGTCTCTTCACGTCAGAACAGTTCCGCTAGAGTTGTTTTGTTAACTCCTAGTTTTTATGATGGTGATAAAAACATGGCGATGAACCACGTACTGCTATGAAATGTTAATAACAAGACATATAATGTTAGTAACAAGTTACAAATATGTCGCTTTGGGGAAAACGTAAGAATACGAATGTTTTGTATAATTTTTAAGACGTGGACTTAACAATTGATACAAATACTGTTTTTGGTAATCCATCGACTGCCTGAACAGATTGAGAACATGATGACGGACTGTTGACAGAGCATCTAGTAGCTTCAAAGATAAATGGGATATCTAGAGCTCATATCAGCAAATTGTGATTCAAGATTTAGAAATGAACGAATAGCTGTCAAAACTATGCCTCAGGCTCTGACTGACATTATAAAAATGACGAATTGAAACGTTGTATGCCTTAAGAGAACAGATTGAAGGGTCTTCCGATTTTTCTTGTGAAGAATTATTTACTATAGGTAATGAATATGGTTACGACCCACACAAAAATTAAAACGACTCAGATTTGACAACACTGATGAAAAGAACAGGATGCATAGAAAAAAACTGTGGAGGAGCAGTCAGCCATTATTGAAGATGAGTACAACAAAGTTTCGAACAATAAAATCACCAATTGGGCAAAATAATCAAGGTTAATGAGCGAATGCTATGGCCATAAGAAAGCAACTCTTTTATCTGTGGCACTAAACAAGTACTTAAAATCGTTGTAACACGTAAGGCAGAGTTACGTTCTCAAATATATGAAGTCAAGAGCGTGTATCTTGTGTTCAGTAGTACACAAGTAATTACCTTCGTTGTAACACTTGAGGCATAGTTATGTTCTCAAACATATGAAGTCAAGAGTGTGTGACTTATGTTCAGTAGTACACAAGTACTTACCTTCGTTGTAAAACTTGAGGCACAGTGATGTTCTCAAACATATGAAGTCGAGAGCGTGTGACTTATGTTCAGTAGTACACAAGTAATTACCTTCGTTGTAACACTTGAGGCACAGTGATGTTCTCAAACATATGAAGTCGAGAGCGTGTGACTTGTGTTCAGTAGTACACAAGTACTTACCTTCGTTGTAACACTTGAGACACAGTGATGTTCTCAAACATATAAAGTCAAGAGCGTGTGACTTGTGTTCAGTAGTACACAAGTGCTCACCTTGGTTGTAACACTTGAGGCAGAGTTATTTTCTCAAACATACAACTAAGTCGAGAGCGTGTGACTTGTGTTCAGTAGTACACAAGTAATTACCTTCGTTGTAACACTTGAGACACAGTGATGTTCTCAAACATATGAAGTCAAGAGTGTGTGACTTATGTTCAGTAGTACACAAGTACTTACCTTCGTTGTAAAACTTGAGGCACAGTGATGTTCTCAAACATATGAAGTCGAGAGCGTGTGACTTGTGCAGTAGTACACAAGTAATTACCTTCGTTGTAACACTTGAGGCATAGTTATGTTCTCAAACATATGAAGTCAAGAGTGTGTGACTTATGTTCAGTAGTACACAAGTACTTACCTTCGTTGTAAAACTTGAGGCACAGTGATGTTCTCAAACATATGAAGTTGAGAGCGTGTGACTTGTGCAGTAGTACACAAGTAATTACCTTCGTTGTAACACTTGAGGCATAGTTATGTTCTCAAACATATGAAGTCAAGAGTGTGTGACTTATGTTCAGTAGTACACAAGTACTTACCTTCGTTGTAACACTTGAGACACAGTGATGTTCTCAAACATATGAAGTCGAGAGTGTGTGACTTATGTTCAGTAGTACACAAGTACTTACCTTCGTTGTAAAACTTGAGGCAGAATTATGTGCTGAAGCATATTAAGTTGATGGCGGGCCTTGTATTTAAAGTTTGCTGTGCTATTACATCTCTAACACTTAATCGTGTGCTGCCAACATTGTTTGTGAACTATTCATCTTAATTAATGTCATGTCAAACCTTGAAATAATATGTTATACAACATTGTTGTTTTTCCAATTGGCATTAAAATAACTAAATTACATATAAAGTTAAATAAATAATTTAATATTTTATACAAATAATTGTCGTGCTTATCAGATAATTTACTTGAATGTATGGACATCTGAAATCGTGTAAGTGAATATCAATGAAATATCTGATACGGAGATACAAAAAGTTAGTCACATTTAAGAAGTAATAAGTGATAAGAACCTTATAAGTGACTTCTAAGAATTGTACGTGCAAATCAATTTATAGTGTGTATCCAAGACTTGATTTCCAAATGTGGGGGGTGTCAAGATCAATGAATGACTTTTCGTGAGGAGATTAACCAAGACGTTTGCGGAATGAAGACGCAGTGAGTAATTGTTGTTGGTGGAACTATGATGGAATTCCAATTTGTGGTTTAAAATGATGATGGACTTCTAAGAAGTGACTCTTAAAGGTAGGAATGTTTTAAGTGACCTCTACTAAGTAACTCTTAATCGTGTTACTTTGTTAGAGATCCAATATTTTGCTTAAAATGATAATAAACCTCTAAGAAGTCACTCCTAATGGCGGAACTGGGTAGAGATCTAATATGTGGCTTCAAATGATAATGAACCCTCTAATAACCTCTATACCACTGTACGTGTATGGGTGGGTGGGCGGGGTATATTGCAATGTTTTGGTCCTCCTGACAATTGATACTCTTTTCAAACAATATCGTATGAAGACATTTTCTTCCAAGAATCGTTTTACTAACACTTTCTTAATTTGACGCTATTTAGTTTGTTTATGCTCTCTTAAGTCAATGAATGAAAGGTAAAAGATTAACTTACTGTAGTATACAAATTGATGAACAATGATTACTTGTTTTGTAAGTTTGGACATACATTTAATTGGACTCATGGTGGTGGGAGTGTGGTTGAGATCCAATGTGTGGCTTCAAATGATAATGAACCTCTAATAAGTGACTCATGGTGGTGGGAGTTTGGTAGATATCCAATATGTGCCTTCAAATGATAATGAACATATATATTCAAGAAATTGCTCGCAAATATGGAGAGTTTCTAGACGAGAAAATAAGATACATAATAACTAGATTATTTTTGAACTCCAACAAGTGCTTAGTCACGAAATAAGATCTAAATAGTTACTCAATTCCTTTTTTGTAACGGTTTCTAAAAAATAATGTTTTACTAAAATTAACTTGGCAGATGTATCATCAAAGAAAACATTGCTATAAATACATTTCCCGGCTTTCGTGCATGTATCCACGTTAGTCTCATATTAATCTTAAAACACACATCGTTACGTCATCTCGCGTTATCTAATCCAAACTTATTTAACGTAATATAAATTCCTACTTCAAACCTCCCATTCTCTATATGTAGTTAATTTTTATATTTTACCTCTGTCTCAATATAAATGATATTTATATAATACAACATATTGAAATCGTAATGAGTGTATGGCGGATGCGTTGGTGTGGTCCCGGATGCGGGGACCAAACTGGGAGTTCCTTCCGTGCGTAGGTCGACCCAGGTGTCGGCCAACTTATTAAGTAGCATTAGGAGGAATAATTTAAGTCTCGCTAGCAGTAATTAACCTCGTCTAATTAACTCTTTTGACCTTCAAACTTCTATTTACGTAGGCGGTTTACTGGAGGATTTAAAGGATTCATTTTACAGCTGGACATTTTATCGTACACGTTCTATGCTTGGAGCACTGTCAACAAAAAGCATTTTTTGGGGATTGTGCTAACCCCTTCCACCTTCTAAATCCACATCCTTCAGGATCTTCTCAGGTCATTATCGAGCGCATCACCACATCGTCATTTTGCGTGTTATTTCAAACATTTTTCAATACAATATTTGTCTTTCTTAGTAGAAGTTTCCACAATTTATTGAGGTTGGTAACAATACAATATAGCCATAACAAACTCCACTAGCCTTATTTCCCTTAGTCTTGATAGTCCTATTAAATTACAAAGACAATTTTACGGCTTTTATTATCCTGATTTAATGTACAAAATATTTATCTTGTAGTTATACCTTAGATCAAAGTATGATTTCACTGAATGTCGTAGTACGTTTAGGAAACGACAAGAAAATAACTCAAATATTTATCTCAGAGTAAATAATTTCTTGCATGGATCCACGTAACACCATTATGTGATTAATCGATAAAACAGCATTAATGTTAAGTTGTAATTGATATAGGTTTCGATTTAATGGCTTCACGAACGATGTTGTAGAATCAATCGGTAAAATTCTAATGTTTGCCAGCTAATGTTTCTGAAAAGCTAAGATACACTGCATTTACTATCGTACATTTCTAAAGCACTGGCCGGCACCTTACCGAAGGTAAAGTTTACTCACATCTTACTTAATAGAGGGTAAAAATCTTCGAATTGTTTCCACGTTATTAAGTTCACAATTAGGCCCTACTCTTTTTTGTTTTATATTTTGCATTAGATTTTTATTAAAAAAATATATATTTTAATATTTCACTACACTTATGTACGATCGATGTGGAAATTTCTATAATAAAATTAAACTTCTATAATTTTGAATAATATGTTGCATTCAAAAGATACGAAATTATACGAAAATATAAGAGTACAATCTACTCGAAGTTCGATGGACATGTGTTGTGATGGTAAATAAATGATGACAAAGAATAACCTTCGCGTGCGTTTCCGATTAAAAATTAGCGCAAGCGTGCTACAATACTGTGCTACATGTTTGTTTAGTACAACAATCGGCCCATAGAAGGAGTTGTGCTGCTTACAAACAGCTGTTATGTGTTCACGTGAGTCACATTGCCCCCGGCTACTAGACTGTGGTTGTAAACACAAACATAACCTCACTTTCATGACCCCACTTCACCCACTCGTGCTTGTACAGCGCGTGATTTTGTCTTGAATGACCTATTTGGGCTCTAGGTTGTAACCGATGAAAATGTCTTCTTGATTATCGAATCGGGAGATGTAAAACGCTCATCAGCTGGTAGTTGTCAGTAGGGCCTAACAGTTAGTGAGATATGAAAAAATACGACTAACAAATCTTGCACTTCCTTTATCCCCGTTTACACTGGACGAAATTGAGCAAATACTTGGGGCGAACTTGGTTGAAAGGCCGCCTCTCTGACCCACCTCGATTGCGCACCTACCCTTCCGAGAACTCTTAGGGGTGGTTAAACAATGGTGAGAATGAATAACACCTGATTTGTCAACACGCTTGTATTGGCGCTGTGATTGTTAATCACATTGACATACGACTGATTTATTTATTTAGCTGCCCAATCTTCTTTTAAGAAAGTCCCTTCTGCTACAAGTTTTCGTTCGGATTTCGGGAACTTCGTTAGTATTTAGCCACACATTGCATGTCTGGATTTTATGCATTAACTATTTGATTGCAGTGAGCTCTTCTTGTAAGACCGCATTATTGTTGTGATTGTAGACTATAATTATTTATATGCATGTTCTATTATAGCAATTTTCTATCATATTGCTATGTTGTGGAATCATTTTAGTATGTTACAAAATGCGTATAGAGTGACAACAGTTAATTTTCTAGAGACCTTATGTATATCGCCTTATATTCTATCTTTAAAAAAATCAATTTAATCAAATCAAGTGAATAATGCAACACTATTGCACATGTTACGCGATTAAATAAGAAATATATTTTACTATAAATATGTTTATATTAGTTATAAATTAGTTTATAATTATGACATGTATTATAATCATTCCACACAAAAAATACACATTACTTTGATTGTTAGGTAAATGAAATATTTTATATTCAATACAAATAAATTAATTATTCGTAGGAAGTTAAGCCATATTTTAAAATAAGATATACTACGTTATTAAACTGCTTTATTAATGACGCAAGGATAAGATCGTTTGTCGGACAGAACAAAATTATAAAACCAATCTGTGTGGCACGTTTTCGGGACGACTAGTGGCTAAGAAGGTACTGTAGTGTTATTAATGTTTCATAAAATACATTTTGATTTCTTTGTATTACAAGGCCAATATATTTATTGCCACATTCCAAGAATTACCTTAGATACAAAACATATAGAATATGGTCATCAACATTTGTTTCCTATCCATATTAAAAAAAATATTTATTAGTCAAACATATACTAAGCAAAGCCAACTTTATTTTTTTCTAACCAAAATAATTCAATGATATAAAATCACATTACCTCATTTCACGCAATAAGGATTATCTGTTGACCAAAAACAAAATTTCATTACATTTAAATAAACTATATACAATAATAATTTTAAAAGACTAACTAAACTATTTTATCTATTAATCCCAAACATTGTACTTTATTATTATATCTAAGAGTGTGCAGACGAATACTTGTTCTATTTTCAACAGAAAGTATTGTGCAAGCTCATACTCATACCCATGCTCGTTATTTTAGTGGATCGTACGAAAGACATAAGTGACAAATTCCAGAGCTATTACGGTGGACGCTGAGGACTCAGGTACCTCCTACTTGGGTCAAATGCGCAGTAGCAGCGAGGAGGTTGGGGAGCCTTTTTGGGCTTAAGGGTTGGTGCGCAATATCAGTGCACGGAATATTTGTGCCAAACACTTTTCACATTTTTTTTCAACCACTAAATTATTCTTGCTTTTAATGTGGACGCTATTTGGGAAAAACATCGAATGGAAAATGGAAGTTACCTCCATAATTGTTTAATATATATGTTCCCAAGTTGAATTGGAAAATATTTGTGGTAAAATATTGTGCAGTTGACACTGTTTTCTCTCACAATATATATTTGTTAGATAACCAATAACTTTTCTTGATACAAAATTATTAGGTAGTTTTAGACACAGGCTATCTTAATTTTGGGTGAATCAAAGCCAGTCTGATATTCGTCCTTGGCAACCATCGTTAATGTATAAATACAGTAATTATATTTCAGTCCACAGTACTGGGGAGGGGGGGAGCAGTAAGGTACTGAAGTGGCCGGTACATAGGCATTATTTTACTGATATTTAGTTTCAAAATTTTGAATTTAATAGGCTGTATGAACCTATGAAATTAGTTTTCCGTTAGTAAAAACCGTAATGTTAAAGCCAGCTGATCCTGGATCCTAATAGCACCACAAATACATGTATATAGAATATGTTGTGGGATATTTCACTGAATGATACACGTGTTGAAGAACAAGCAAGTTTGCCAAATAAGATTATCGAAATTATTCCAAGTGTGGATGATCCTTTTAAGATAACGATTAATCATTACAGCTGTAAAAGTGTAAATATACATATTGTAAAAATGTTTAATGATTTTGTGATTTTGAAATATTCTTTTCTAATACTTCTAACGTTGGCATTTGGGCGATTCGATAAAAAATATAAAACTAAACTTTACCATACTAATTTTAAAACACTTTTTTAAATATTTTTAAGAATAATTTTTTAACAATCAGGTTAATATACAGGTCAAAATATTGAACGAAGTGGTCTTCAAACTCAATAAAGTCTAGTTGATATTTTATGATTTTCATAATTCTTGTAAATCAATAGAATAAATTTGAATAACAAAGTTATCGAGATCAGTGTTGGTTATTGTAAATGAAACGGCAGAGTGTATTCATCACCGCCTCGCCCGCGGCAACTTGGAGAACCTAATTAACATACCTAATAAGGCCTCCTACCTACTGATAACACATTCCGAGCACGAGGAAACGTTAATTTATAACTTCACGTTTGTGTAACATCGCTTGATCGTTTCCTTGTTTATGGAACATCGTAGTCATGTGTATCTCGTATTTATTTCTATCTTCACGTTTGTGTAACATTCTTCGTCGTTTCCTTGTTTATGAAACATCGTCAGCATGCGTATCTCGTATTTATTTCTAATTTAACGTTTTTGTAACATGTTTGATCGTTTCATTGTTTATGAAACATCGTCGGCATGTGTATCTCGTATTTATTTCTAACTTCACGTTTGTGTCACATTCTTCGTCGTTTCCTTGTTTATGAAACATCGTCGGCATGGGTATCTCGTATTTATTTCTAATTTAACGTTTGTGTAACATGCTTGGTCGTTTCATTGTTTATGAAACATCGTCGGCATGTGTATCTCATATTTATTTCTAACTTCACGTTTGTGTAACATGCTCGGTCGTTTCCTTGTTTATGAAACATCGTTGGTATGTGTATCTTGCATTTATTTCTAACTTCACATTTGTGTAACATGCTCAGTCGTTTCCATGTCTTATATGAAACATCGTCGGCATGTGTATCTCGTATTTATTTCTAACTTCACGTTTGTGTAACATGCTTGGTCGTTTCCTTATTTATGAAACATCGTCGGTATGTGTATCTTGCATTTATTTCTAATTTCACGTTTGTGTAACATGCTTGGTCGTTTCCTTGTTTACGAAACATCCTTGAAATGTGTACCTCATTTATTTCTCGTATTTTTCTATTTTCATTTACGATTAATTATAAAAATTGCGTCTATTTCTAGAGATATTAGTGTCATAAAAAAAGTGTGTTTCATTGGAATTGGGTGTGATTTGATTGAGATGTTTAAATGTACTAGTACAATATGTTGAATAAAAACTATATTTAAACAAAATGTAATAATTAATACACTATACCAGGCGCCTAATAATTAATACACTATACCAGGCGCCCAGACATTACCTTCCCAATCATAGTCAAATTTAAAATTCCATCACAATGTTTCTTGCTTGATTTACTGTTTGCGCAAACATTAATTTAAAATGCTGTTGCGAAATGAAATGGAGCTCTGTTTATCACCAAATTTAGCTGTGATGTCGCTTTGGAGACAGTTCCCAATCTTGTTTAAAGGTGTGTTGAGCCCAGAAATAAAAATAAATAAAATGTCTGTAATTACATGACGTTTGACTTTTTTGTAGATCAAACATTTATTTTGACGTATTAATTTACATGCTGCCATGACAGTTTAATGTAAGTCAACCATTACTCCTAAAAATGTCAAATTAATATTTACACCAAACGAAAATAAAATTCTTGTGCTTTACTTGTTATTTAGTTTGTTTGGTTGTTAAATTATTTTCTGGACACTGCTTTATAATAATTTGGGATTTTCATTGCCCAAACGACAGTTAATTTATTTCTTGTACACTAAGTGAAATCTAATCAGCATATAATGAGATTTGCGGAAACCGATTTCAAATACAGTTCACAAAACAGTGTCGGCCCAAAAAATGATTCCCTGGAGAACACAATGTCTAATGAGTAATTACAGACTCGTATTGAGTTCGAAAGTACGATTGAATTACTTGTACGATGGAATCTGAGAACCCATAATATTTTTATTTTTCCATAAAAACTTTGTGGAATATCGAGTCGAATCCTTTGTAAATAAACTAACAATAACTATAATATGCAATGAATGGGAGATTTTCTTCCAATCTTAAATCCCAATCAAACAGAATTTAAGTAATTTTAGATGTACTTTTATAAGTATTATGTCCTTGAAAGAAATCAAAATTTATTTTGCTTTTAATATTTTGGTTTTTTAAGCAGTCTTTCATTTAAATACTTATTAATTTCTCAACTATTTTCACTAGTCTAGGTATTATTGGAATAGGTCGATAATTTTAGCACTCTTCTTTTGTGCCTCCTTTGTCAACCATACACCTACTCTGCAGCAGTAAAATCCGTGAATAACAGGAAATAGGTCAGTGACTAGTGGGTGTCACAGTTGTGAGACAAAAGGATAAGTAAGGAGTAGCCGTGACCGAGATGTCACACTGTCCGCCCTCGTTGTTCCGGCCTCAAGTACTGTGACGCCGGGTAATTGATATGTCCTTTGCGTACTGTACTGACAATGACTGCAATCTGTAGTGTTTGGTACTGATCCACGCCGATGTGCTCTCTTTTGTATGCATACATTTTGTAAGCATTATGAGGATGTGCAACTATTGAAAACAGTTTGATACGACTGTGTGTGGGTAACGTTGTGTGTGTCTGGGTAGTTAGTGTCTCGCCAAGGTGGTGTGTGTGGGGTGGGTGGGTGAGCCGGGCTCGCATGAATTTCGTAACTTTAACTGTTCCAGGGGAATGGGAAGCACGAACTTGGCAACTCTCGTAAAACCGGCCTCAAAAGAAAGACTCAGCAACTGTGGGGGAAAAGTAGGAGTGAGGTAACAACGCGTCTAACTATATTATATATACAGTAAAACATCTTTAATCCGGAATAATTGGGACTCTAAGTAGTCCGTATTAGTGAAAGTCCGGGTTAAATGAAATAACCCTAACATGAGTAAAAGGTACATAGAGTACAATTAATCATTATTTGTAGTATATAAAAACGTGTATTTAAGTTTAAATTACAGTACTGTATAATAAAAAAATTACTGTCATTGATAAAAAACTCATTCTAGTTCTTATAACTTAAGGGTCCAGGTTCATTATCATTTTGTTGACATGATTTGTCAACGTGGTAGGAAAAACTGCTGATCTGTTGTTTCCCCTTCAGAGTTTACTTCGTGAACAACTGAGCTGACGAAGATGCCTACAACGATCTGTGCATAGCACTGCGTTTTTTTATCATATTTCTTTTTTTAGCTGATCGTAATCTCTATGACCTTGTCAAATGGCAGTCCGGATTAAGAGAAGTCCGTACTGAATGGGGTCCGGATTAATGAGAGTTCACTGAAAAAAAAAGAGAAAAAAAATATATATCGATGATCCAACCAAGACAGTTAATGTGTCATTTTAGAGTTGTAGAAACAAAATTTAAACAAATATACAAACATACACCATATGAGTTATTTTTGTTTGTGATTTCTTTCACCACAAGCAAAGTGCATATGTGAGTAAATTAAAATTTAATATAAATATTTCTAAAACATGTTTTAAAGTATGCAAAATTTTAAAGGTATCGTGAGAGCCAAGCGCTTTAAAATAAACATATAGTCTAAGAAGTTACTAAAATTGCTTAAGCCAACAAACAAACAGATAAAGTAACCTTACTAAGACAGTAACGAAGATGTATATAACCATTACAATGATAAACGTTTACTTTATCAAAAAAGTAAACTTAAACTTGTTTAATTAAATATTTGTTTTCAGCCTAGCAACAAATTGACACACAAATTTTTCCATTTATCAGCTGCTTCATTTTGTTTTTGTATTAACTAGTGTCTCTTTTTTTCTCTGAGAGTACATGTCTATTTGATTGATCTTCTCTGTACTGTTTATTTTAAAGTACGCATCGATTTATTCATCACGCAGACTGTAATGCTGAACTTTGAAAATCAATATTTGCTGCAGTTGTTTGACTCAAGATCGCTTGAAGAATTTGCCCAAACTAGCCACCAACTCCACCCCTTTGCCGCTATCTGTACAGAGTTAACTCTACGGATTAACTGACACGCATTTGGAGATTTATATACACACATTTTTATCGGGTGGTTAGTTGTTGATGGTTATATGCTGTTAATAACACGCAGTTTGATATTTAACACACTTCCACCCACCCATACACTTACGTCGTTGATGACTCTCCCAACCACCCATACGTCGGTGTTGACCCTTTCAACCCATCCATACATATACGTCGGTGATGACCCTCCCAACCACCCATACACTTACGTCGGTGATGACCCTCCCAACCACCCATACACTTACGTCGGTGATGACCCTTCACCCACCCATACACTTCCGTTGGTGATGCCCCCAAAACCCCCATGCATTTTACGTCGGTGATGACCCCCCAACCACCCATAATTTAAATTCGGTGTTTGATTTCCCCCCAAAACCACCCAAAACGTCGGTATTGCCCCCTTCCCCCAAAATCCATAACTTACGTCGATGATGATCCCCCCAACCCCCAAACTTAGTTGGTGATAAACCCCCCCAACCCACCCATCCCTTACGACGATAAAGGACCCTTCACCCCCCCATACACTTGTCAGTGTTGCCCCCCCAACCACCCATTCACTTTCTTTTGGTGATGCCCCTCCCAACCCCCCATCCACTTAGCCCGGAAATGACCCTTCCCCCACCCTTTAAAACTTAGTCGGTGATGATCCTCCCAACCACCCATACACTTACGCCCGGTAATGACCCCCCCAACCCCCCATCCACTTACGCCCGGTAATGCCCCTTCACCCCCCCATATTTTTACTTTAGAATAAACCCTTCCCCCACCCAACACTTACGTCGGTAATGACTTTTTCAGCCACCTTACACTTTGAGACCCCATC
The DNA here is from genome assembly GCA_035578905.1 of Stictocephala bisonia. Taxonomy (NCBI): domain Eukaryota; kingdom Metazoa; phylum Arthropoda; class Insecta; order Hemiptera; family Membracidae; genus Stictocephala; species Stictocephala bisonia. Next base: position 33,127 of record JAQJVL010004394.1, on the reverse strand, counting down.
CCCCCCCCCCCAAAAACGGGAAAAGGTGCCAAGGGGGGGATGGCCAAAAAAGTCAAGGATGGGATCACGGGTGGCATTTGGGGGGGTTCCAAATTTAAAAATTTGGCGTAGAAAAACCTAATTTATTTCCAAGTAAAAAATTTCCCAAAATGGAGGCGAAGGCCACAATTTTTTAAAAAAATCACTTAATAAATAACAAGAAAACATTTAAAATTAACAAAGAAAAAGACAAAAGCTAAAAAAAACAACGAACGCTACAAATCCCAAAAATTTTAACCCCAATTTTCAGCTACAGGGGCCTTCTGCGGGCAAACCCCTGAGACCCCCAAAACGTAAGAAAAATTTTTAATTAAAACAGCCTTAAGTAAAAAATTTTAAAAAAAATTTTGGGTACCCCCCAATTTAAACGGAAATTTTACCCCACATCCCCATGATTCCACCGAGGCCAGGGGGAACCCGGGGAATCCCTGGGCAGCTCCGAATGGGAAAGTTAAGTCAAAAAACAAAAACCCCCCCTTTTGGGTTTTAAAATTTTTAAAAAAATTAAAAAATTTAAAAAAAAATAGATAAGACGGTACCGTTTTTAGTAAAAGGCCCTTCAAGACCCCCAAATCCCCTTAACAATAAATATAAATAACAATCACTGGGGGGGGGCCCTAAACTAAAAATAAAAAAACATGGGGGGGCCCCAACAAATATAAAATCTAAAAAAATATAACAAAAAAAATAAAACTAAAAAAAAATAAATTACAAAAACTTTTAAAAAACCATTTTTTTTTTTTTTTAAATTTTTTTTTTAATTTTTTATATTTTATATTAATAATTATTATATTTTTATTATTTTTATATTATATAAAGCAATGCCCCCCATGGTTGTTCATAAATTTCACTGTTCAGTTTTTTGGGCCTAGGCCTCAATAAAAGTTCTGCCCCAAATTTTTTTTTTCTTTTCTTTCCCGCATAAAAAATACCCCCAGTTTAAACCCCCGGGGGAAAAACCAAAAATGGAAGAAACTGACCTGAGTCCAGAAGAACAACACCCAGATGTGGGAATGGAAGTTTTAGTCGGACATAGGCTTTTACGACAGGGGTCCTCAGGCCAGGGGGCTGTGTAGAGGGTCGCCCTTTCCCCCGGCCCGGCCCGGGCCCGAGGGGAAAAACTTCCTACTCAAGGACCCTGGACCCCAAGGGGCCAAACCCCAGCACTTTAAAAAAACAGTACACCCAAAAACCAAAAATACTCCCACATAAAAAACTAAAACAACTTAAAATTTGGCAAAAAAAAACCAAGAACAGAAAAAAATTAAACCATGATTGGGCACACTAGAAAACAAAAGACCCATTTTTAGGTTATGAATAATTAGGGGGGGAAAAATGTTTTAAAAAAAAAATTAAAACCCTTAAAAAATTTACCAAAGAATACGTTTTTGGGAAAACAAAAAATGACAAACGGAAAACTGGCTTTTGGGATACGGAACCCATAGGTTAAAAAAAATAAAAAATCAAAACAAAAACGGGGATAGGCTAGGTTATTGTCAGTGAAAAAAAAACTATGGTAAAATCGGTAACTCCAACTAAAAAAAAGGCCCCAACAAAAACCCATTATACAGAATTTACCTTTAAAATTTATAAAAACTAGTTTAAAATAAAGCAATTTTGTTTAAACGGTAAAAGGGAGCACGGGGACTCAAACCCTAGGTTAACAAATTTTAGAAAAAGAATAAAATTTTTTAAAACAATTTTGCCCGAAAATAAACAAAAAAACCGAATATTATTTGTAAACAAATTTATTTTCCCCAAAAAGGGTTTTGATTTTTTTATTAAAAATTTACAAAAAAAACATTTAAAGTTTAAGGAGTCTCTAGCCGGAATTTTTTTTCTCGGGCGGAGAACAAGTAAAATTTTGGGCCCAAAACCTGACAGACCGGCTGGAACAAGGAAACGAACAAAGTCCGACCCAACGGCCCCCAAAGAAAAGGCGAATCCCCGGACACGCGGGGTTTCTCAGGCCCCCCGGCAGACCACGACAAAAGCCCCCAAAAAGTCCCGGTTCAAACGACCCGGTAAAAAACCTCCCTCTCCCAAAACCTCAACACACCCAGGCAGGGGGAAAACTGGGTTTCCCTCGGGGAAACCCCAACAAAAAGAAGAGAAGAAGCCCCCCAAAGAGTGGTGCCCCCAAAGGAAACCCCAAAGAGAATTAAGGGGGGGAAAACCCCTCGAACAGGGACCCGAATACCCTGACGGTCGGGCCCGCCAAAAAAGAGGAAGGGGGGATCTCTCAGAACAGCAATCTGGGGCGCAGAGGTGATCAATCTCTTTGCCCAAAAAAACCCCCAGGAAAAACCAACCCCGGTAAACCTTTTCCCGGGGAAAGTTTTAAAGCTTTCCAAAAACCCCTGCCTGACTGGGGATCAACCAGCAGAGCAGTAACCGGTGCCCAAAAACCTGTCGATGTGGTGGGGCCCAGACCCCCGATGGGAAAAAATTTGCAGCTTTCTTTTCCGGGGCCGAACTGACCGGGGAGCCTGCCAAAAAACCCCGGGTCCCCAACCTGAAAAGGGTTGGGATTAGGGCCCTTAAATACCTCCTCCTTACTCTCTTTTCAAGCACGTAGCAGGTTGGGGCCCGAGAAACCCCCGCCACTTTTGGACACTACTTTCAGTGGCACCTGGCGTAGGTAGAAGATCCTCTAGCCCCCAAACAAGTTGGAAAAAGGGTTTGTTAGGGGGGTTTTACCCCTGCAAAATTTTCCGAAGGGGGCATTGTGACTTCATGCTTGGAAGAGTTTAAAAAGAAAGCTGGACCCAAGAGGGACTCTCATCCGAGGTGTTTCTGCTTCCCCGGGCATGGAAGGAAATAAGGGCAGCCCGAAGATTGGGGTTTTGAACGCTCTGCATGAAAAGGCTTGGGGGGTAATACGGGGGTAGTCACACCCCCTTTACACCATTGCCAAAACAAAACCCTACAAAAACTCTTTGTGATTTTAAACTGGAAACCTTTGTCAGCAAAGAGTAGGAGGCACACCAAAGTGCGGAAAGGTTTGGGGGTTTGGAGGCAGGGAAATGGTGAGCTTACCCGGGTAGCACTCCGAAGGGGGAAAAGCCAAACAAATTTCGAAAAAAGCTTTCCACAAAACAATTTTGGGTGGGGAGTACCTGACTTGCTGGGGAAAAAGGCCCTACGTAGTCGTGAACACCTTCTAAAAAAGGAGGGCTGGGGGGCCACCTCAGAGTAAAAAAACCCAAAATTTGCATTTTTGATGGGTTTGGGAGGGGGAGCACATGTGACAAGCCCGCTCTCGGGCCAAACTTTCCCGGTCCATCCCCTTTCAGATGAAATCCCTACAAAATCTTAGCGATGGTCTTATAAATCCCAAGGGGACCCCCCACAAGAAAAGGTGAAAATTTTGAAAAAAAACCCAAATCGTATTTGATGATAGGCAGCACTACAGGGGGTTTTCCCCCCTCTGTAAAGGGGAGGCCCAAACGGGAGTACCCCTTTGGACAGAAAATGGGAGGGTGGGCACCCCCTCTTAAAGCTACCTAAAAATGATGACAGCCCCGGATCTTTTTTGGGATGGGACGTAGGTCGCCCGAAACCCCAGGGAAAAAAATCCGAAAAACCCGCACCACATGAGAAAACCCCCTCAGTGGGTTTGAATACGGGTTCGTGATACATGCGGGAAAGAGCACCCGGGGATGACATTTGGGTACCCCTAAGATGTTGGACTGGAACTTAAAAGCAAAAATTTTTGACCCCCCCCAGCGACCAATTTTCCAAGCTGTCTGGGATGGGCAAAAACCCCAAGTTTGTGTTTTGGGTTTGGGTAGTCTCCGGGGAAGAAACCCCGCTTTGTTCAAAGGGGAAACGCCGAAACTTGCCCGGGTCCCAAAGAAAAACGCCGGGACCTCTAATAAATGATGGAAGAAATTTTTCCTTTTCCGGTGAGACAACGTCCTCGAAGAAAAAGCAGGGGCCCTCCCCGACCCCTTCAAACCCCGAGAAGAACGGGCAGCAATGGGGAGGAGGAAGGGGCATCAGTTGAAGAATGAATTCTTGCAAAAAATCAGGATACGCAGGACAGGGGTTGATGATAGCCTCCTTGGAGTTTTAAAGGGCAGTCGCTGGCTTGGCCCCACAAAAAGGGACCCCTTTCATTCGCAAACTCTTTAAAAGGGGCCCAGCAAGTGGGCCCCACTTTTAGGGTTTGAAGGGGAGGGAAAAAATTTCCCATCCCCAAAAACGGGCAATCCCCTTGGCTTTCTGGGAGGGGGAAAAAACCCCGGAATCCCCTGGGTCCTCGCGGGGATCTTTTGCAGACCCTCGAGAAGATATAAGAGCCCCCAAAAAAAAAAATTTCTCAGGACAAAGGAAAAAGTGACTTTCTCTGGATTGACGGAAAAGGCCGCTGTTTTAAAGGGGCGCCCTAAAAACTTCCCCCAGGACGTTGCTTTGGGGTTTCCCCGCTTTCCCCACTGTAGAAAAGGGAAGGTCGTCCAGCTAATTGAGAAAAAACTTGAATTTCACATAAAGGAAACTTTTGGAATCAAGCGGGCCCGGTGGGGAGTCTGGGCTCCCAGAAAGACACTCTATCAAAAAAGTTTTTTCGGGAAAATGGCCCCCCTGTCCACTATCTTCTCATTTTTTAAAAGAAGGGCAAAATAAAACTTTTTGGGTGGGGAAAAAAAAATTTAAAATTCACAATTTTTTTCATCAAATCGAGGTTAAAAAATTTAAAAAAAAATTTAAAAAGTAGTTGACAGGCCCCAATCTGAAAAAGGGAAAAAGATTCCCTTTTCCCTTGAGGATTTTTGAGGTCATTTAAAAAAAAAATGAACTAAAAACTATAGATTTTATTTTAAAAAAAAAAATTAAACAATCAGCTATCGCTCCACATATTGGCTTTTTTTTTGCAACACAATTTTTTAAATTTTTATTTTGGTTTGTGGCCATGTTTAATGTTATAAAACTTGTCCCAAAAGAATTACTTTTTTACTTTTGTTTGTAAATAAAAATTTTATAGCAACAAAAAAAATTTCAATTAGTAACTAAAAACCCCTAAAATTGTTTTGATTGATTTAATATTTTTCAAAAATGAAAAACCCAGAAAAAGGGTTTTACTTTACAAAATTTTAAAATTTTAAAAAATCAGCAAAAAAAACAAGAAAGGTTTTAAAAAACTTTTTTGAAGGTATTTCAATTGTTTATAATAAAATAAAAATAAGATCATGGGATTAAATACTGGGTTTTTAAAAAAGGGGGGGTTTTTTATTTTGTAGAGGGTTTGGTTTCCCAAAACTTTTAAAAAACTGAAGTAAAAGCTGAAAAAAAAAGAAGATGTAAGAAAAAAAACAAGGAGAGGTAAAAAAAAAATACCCTTTGTACAACATTTAATTTTTTTATTTTTTTTTTTTTTTTAAATAAAACAAAATTTAAATAAAAAGGGGAAAGTGTTTTTCTAATTTTAAAAAATCACTTTTTAAATTTTAAATTTTACAATAAAAAATTTATATTTTTCCCGATGTCAAACAACTTTTATTTTACCTCTTACTATATTTTTGTATCGAATTTTAAAAAATTTTAAATATTTTGGAAAAAGTATAATTTGAAGTCTTGGGGGTGTTTTTAGGCTTTTTACGTAGAAAATTTTTGCTGTATTTTTGTCCCCCTTACCCTGGGGAAAATTTTGATATCTTAAGTTTGTTTTTTGGGGAAAAATTTTTTGGGGGTCTTGGAATGTTATGCACCCGGGCCCCTTCAAAAACCTCCATCTTTGGGGGGGGGCAAGTTTGTACGGGGGACTTCAAACAGGTTTGAAAATCAGTGAGGGGGATCTCTTTACTCCGGGAAAAAAGAAGTGCCCCCGCTCACCGAAAGGGCAATCGGGAAAACCGCAAACTTACCCCAAATGGCCCCGCTGCTGGGGGGGGAAAATGACAATGGATCCACCTTGGGTTGTTGGGGCTCAAACCCCCCCCTTGCCCGGCCGGTGGGGCAGTCAGAATAAACTATGAGGCACCAAAACACGCCGATTAAACTTAAAAAAAACCTTTGGGCCCGCTTTGGAGGTCAAGCCCCCTACCATTTTTTAGAAAAAAAGGTCTCCCCCTATGATACAAAAAAAACCGCCGGGGCCCCTTTGGCAACAAAAAAACCCCCACCTCCGGGGAAAAACCCCTTCGATCTTAAAATGTAAAAAATTTTTTAGAAGTATGGGGCAGAGGAGTTTGGGACCCGCCCAGAAAGAAATTTGAAAAAGGCTCGGTGTGCCTGACGGGCCAAAGGCGTTTAAGGGACTCAAAATGAAAAAGGCTGATGATACGGCATCCCGGCCCCCCGGGAATCAAGGGGCTCGACACACCGTCCCACCAAAAGAAAAAAAAAACGCCAGGACCCCCCGAGGGGGACCGCACTAAGCCCCAGGGAAGCCATGCCAGAAAGGGCCCCGAAGAACCCCTGACACTCCTGTAGGGGCACTTTGGTAAAGAGGAAAACGGCCACGGTCACTCGAAACAACGCGGGGGGGCTATTTGTGGAGGAAAACCCCCGCGTTGAGGGGTTTCCCGCCCCACAAATCGGGGGCCACGTGGAAGCCCACGACAAAATGTGACCAGGTTGGCCCCACAAGCAAAACACACAAAAAAGGGGGCCCGGGAACCCCCGGGCCCCTCCATGGCGGGATTAAACCCCCAAAAGGCCCTTTAGCCGGTGGGACGGGTGGGGAGACCCACGTTTGGACTTTCTTTAAATCCTCCCTTGCGGGTTTGAAATCACGCTGCGCGCCCCCGGTGCACAGCTGATGCGCTCCCGAAAAAGACGAGGCACACCAGAAAAAACTAGCCTACACCGTTCTTAGGAGAATGCCACCCGGGGATGACCCGAACGCTTTCAGCTTCAGAAGTGTGAGGCGCAACGCTTGACGAGTTTCCCTTTTGATGGGACGAAACATAGGTCCCAGAGCTCACCCTTCCCCTGGGGACCTTTTAAAAATTTGTCCTGACCGCCTCCCCCTGAATCGAATGGGAAAGAAACGCGACAGTAACTTCGATGGAAGGGGGCCACCGGAGGCATCACGGGCCCAAAAGGACGAACTCGGGAAAACTCCCTAACAGGACCTGGGCCCAAAAAGGGGAAAAATTTCAGACAAAAAGAAAGCCCCCCAGCTGAAAGCCGGGCATCCCCCTTTAAGTGCTGAGAAAGGCCACTAAAAAACTTCAAAAGTTCCTCAGGATCCACCCCATCGATTACGGGGGAAATTCTGAATCATAGGAGTGAGAGGGTTAGGTAGTTTTTGGGGGTTAGCTCAGCGGGCAGAAGAGCAGGTGAACAAAAAGGACCCCGAAGGGGAAGGGAAGGGCCCAAATGGAGCCAAAACCACAAGCGACCTCAACGAAACCCCTGCGGGGCTCGGGAAGGAGCCTCGGGCCCACAGTGAAAAGCCTTTTGTTCACCCTTTCCCGGCCTCGACACGTTGGGCGACACCCCGGAAAAATTGGGGCCGTTTGCCCAAAAACCCGGAAGGAGTCGTGGAACCGGAAAAGTGCCTAAAAAATTCTGCAAGCCTAGACAAAACTCTCCAAGTTTCCACCCCCTACCCGACGGTAGCGGGGTTTTGGGCCCCAAAACCCCAGAGGCCCGTGGATCGGAACCGCGCTTTTGTCCCAAATTGGGGACTTTTTCCCCCCCCCCAAAAACGGGGAAAAGCTTTGGCAACTGGGGGAGGGGCTAAAAACAAGTCAAGCGTTTGGGTTTAAAGGGGGGGCGTTGGGGGGGTTTTAAATTAAAAAACTCGGCAGGGGAGCAAAAACTAATTTTTTTCCCAAGTCAAAAAATCCCAAAAACGGGCAAAACAGAAAGGCCAAAATTATTAAAAAATCACTTGAATAAAAAACCCAAGAACCCCTTAAAATTAACAAGTAAAGACAAAAGCTACAAAAAAAAACGAAACGTTAAAAAATCCCAAAAATTAACAATTCCCGTAAAAGGCCTTTTCTGCAGCAAACCCTTGAGACCCCAAAATTTAAAAAAAAAATTTTAATTAACGTTAAGTAAAAAATTTAAAAAAATTTTTAAAACTACACCCAAAAAACCCCGGGCCAAAATTTAGCCCCAACCCCATGTTCCACCGAGGCCCGGGGGAGTAACCCCGGAACCCCGGGGCAGCTCCAAAATAGGAATTTAAAGTCAAAAAAACAATAACCCCTTTTTGGGTTTGAAAGTTTTTTAAAAATTAAAAAATTTTTAAAAAAATAGATAAGCGGTCCCCGTTCTAGAAAAAGTCCCTTCAAGACACCCCTAATACCTTTAAACCCAATAAAATTTATAAAAAACAATCACGGGCCCAAAATTAAAAAAAAATAACATAGGGCCCTTAAAAATTTTAAAAAATCTAAAAAAAATATAACAAAAAAAAATTAAAACTAAAAAAAATAAATAAAAATAAATTTTTAACTAAGTTTTTCTTTTTTTTTTTAAATTTTTAAAATTTTTAATATATATATAGCAATGCCCCCATGGCGTTTCAAAAATCATGTTCAGTCTTTAGGCCTGGGCCCTCAAAAAATAGTTCTGCCCCTTTTTTTTTTTTTTCCTTTTCTTTCTGCAAAAAATTTATCACCCCCGTCAGCCCCCGGGGAAAACCCAAAAAGGAACCCCACTGACCGGGAGGACAGAAAAAAAACCCCCAGATGTAAAAAAAAACCAGTGTAGTCGGGACTTTGGTCTACGACATGGTCCTTGGGCCGGGTTGGCTGTGTAGATGGTCGACCTTCCCCGGACGGGCGGGGCGGGGGGAAAACGTCCCATCAAGGCCCCTGGACTCCAAGGCCAAACCAAAAGAACCATTAAAAACAGTACAGCCCAAAAACCCAAAAAATAAAAACCAAAAAACAACAAAAAAAACATAAAATGGCCAAAAAAAAAACCAAAAAAAAGACAAAATTTGTCCCTGTTTGGGCCCCCTAAAAAACAAAAGACCCATTTTTAGGCTATGAATAATTATTTTGGGAAAAAATCAGATTTAAAACAAATTAAAAACTTAACAAAATTCCAAAGAATTACGTATTGGAAAAAAATTTGACAAAGGGGGAAAAAATTGGGGTTTTATAGATAGGAAAGAAATGGGGTTATAAATAAAAATTTAAAAACAAAAACCCGATAGGCTAGGTTTTGTAAAGTGAACAAAATATGGAAAATTGGGTTAACCCCAACTGAAAAAAGGGGCTCAAACAAAAAAAATTATCCCAGAACACCTTTAAAATTTAAAAAACCCAAAGATTTTTAAAAAGCAAAATTATTTTTTTTTTAAACCCGGTAACATTGAGCCGTGACAAACCCCTGGGGTTAAACAAAATATCTGAAAAAGAATAAAAATTTAAAACAATCCCCGGGAAAAGGGCAAAAAAAACCCAGAAAATTTTTATTTAAAAAAAGGGAAATTTTCACCAAAAGGGTTGATTAGTATTAAAAATTTTACAAAATGAACACTTAAGTTTAAGGGTTCTACCCGGGGAACCTTTTTTTACTCGAGGGGGAAAGAACAAGTAAAATGAGGGGCCAAAACCTGACAGACCAGGCGGGAAACCCAAAGGAACGAATGAGCCCGAACCCAAAGGGGCCACCAAAGTAAGCGAATCCCCGGGCCCGGGGGCGGTTCGGGGCCAGCCCGGAGCCCCACGACGAAAGAAACCCAAAAATTTGTCCCGGGTTTAAAACGACCGGTACAACTTTTCGTCGTTGATGCCCCTTGAAGTGTTTTGGGTCACTTATTTTTGGTGATTTCCCCCCAAAACCCCCAATTTCTACTTGACGATGACTCTTTCCCCCCAACCTATACTCGAAAACATCGTGTTTTGGAAGGGGATTTGTCTACTGTAATTTTATTTGCGTTTTTTTATGAGGTTTTTAGTTATCTTTTCCAGAAAGAATGTTCTCAGACTCAAGTCCCGCATTTTTTTTAGGCTTTTTAAAAAAAACACCCCTTAAAAAATAAATTTTTTAAACAAAATATAAAAAAAATTAAAAATTTAAAAGGGTTTTAAAATAGTAAAAAAAAAACACCCCCTAAAAAAAAAGGGGGTTTTAAATATTTTTTCAGAAAAAAACTGTTGTTCCTTTGAAAAACAACGGGTCCATTTTTGAAAATAAGCAAAATTTTTTGGAAACCCATTAATATTTGTGGTATCAAGTGCCCCGATTTAGCTATTGACTATGGGGCTGCCGACCCCCTTTTGGCCCAATTAGTAAAAACCCCGGTCACCCCATCGCACGATACATTTGAAGTTCGGGAAAAAAACCCAAAAGTGTATTCATTTTAAATTTTTTTTTTAATTTTTTTCCCTGAGAAACAACAATAAACCCTCATTTTTCCTTGTTGTTTCTCGGGGGGTCCTTTTGTGCACATACACGGTTTGAATACTTTCGTGCACAGGGAATACTGATTTTCCCTTTTTAAAAAGTGCCTTGTTTACCCAACGGGGTTTTTTTTAAAATTTACTTGACTTTTAAAAACTTGTTTTAGGGATTTTGACTCAACCCTTATTATACAAAAAACGTCCCTTTGGGGTTTTTAAACTTGTTTTTTGTGGATAAATGAAGTTATTGTTTTTTAATATGAAACTGTTTTCAGCCCAAACAAAAGTCTCTAACCCCTCGATTTTGAAATATAACTATGTTTCAATTAATAATTTTTACCCAAATAAAAAATATTTTCCCTTAAATTTTTAAAGATCCCAAATTTTTTAAGTGCCAAAAAATTATAAATTTTACGTATTATTAACATTGGGGTAAATTTTTTTTTGGTGTTTTGAAAATTTTTTTTTCCTCACACCCCCCTTTTAAAATTTACTTTGGTGATTACTCTTCACCCCCTATCTTACGTTGGGGGAGGGGCCCCTTTCCCCCACCCTTTCATTTAACGTTTTTTGATGCAATTCTACCCACCCTACTTTACGTTGGTGTGACCCTTTCACCCATCCTTTCATTTACGTTGGTGTTGCCCCTTTCACCCCCTTTCCTTTACTTTGGGTTTGATGCCCCCTTTAAACCCACCCATCCCCCCCCCCCCTTAAAGTTGGTGATGGCCTTTTCCCCCCACACATACATTTACTTTTTGGTGAGACCCTTTCCCCCCACCCCTCCCACTTACGTTGGGGGGAAAACCCCTTCCCACCCCCCAAATTGTTCAAATTTTTGAGGGGGAGTTGGGGGCCCGGGGTTTGTATCCCCCGGTGGGGTATTTTTCAGTCAAAATTTTGGGTTTTGGGGTGGGGGTTTTTGACAGGGGAAACCCAGTCGTGACGTCTCGGGGGTTTGGGAATGAGGGGCCCGTACTTTGTTCGACTTTTGAGGGGGGGGGGGGGAGGGGGCCCTTGCCCTATAAAATTTTCAGGGGGTTGTTTTTGTTTTTGACGTCATCTTTGCTTTAAACCCCTTTTGAAAACAATCTCACGCTTCCCCTCTCTGATTCATTAGAGTTGAACGGATGGTATATTTTAAAGATGTTAAGAATTAAAAGAAAACTTCTTTTTAAGTTAAAAGCTTTTGACCATTTGGGGTTGATGACGTTTATTTAAATTAAAAAAGAAAATTAATTTGATCATTACACCTTTATAAAGTCCTTCAACGGTCCTCAAAAAATATAGTGGCGATAAGTGTCCTTTTTTGGTTGATTAGATGTCATCACTATAAAAAAAAAACTGAATTTGTTGGTTAAAAAAGGGCTTTAGGGAAAGATAATAACCCCCCTTCATTGCATATTAATTTGCATGTTCAGTATGATGGGTAATATGCCCTTAAAAAACTATTGGAAACCCAAATTTTTGATGTTTTTCCCAAAAAAATTGGGTATTGTACCCCTCTTTAAAAGGAAGAAAAATTGATTTTTTAAAAATAGACACACAAAATACAGTGGTAATGACCCACTTGCCCCCATACACGTGCAGTGGTAATTTACTATTTTAAAACTACAAAAAAATAAATAATTTTTAGTAAACCCATATTTCAGTGGCCCCCGTTTTGCTTCTGTGTGGTGCATATTAATGCATAATTCTAATTTTTTTGTTAGTATGAAATTTAAACATTTGGGAAAAATTTAAATTTTATATGAGGGATTTTCCCAAAGCATAATTTAAAAATATTGAATTAAAAAAATGAAATTGTGTGATTTAGGGCAAAAATTTTTAAGTATTACAGGAAAACACTTTGTTTGCAAATTGTTTTGAAATGTAAAATTTAAATTTAAAAAAATATATATTTCGATTCCAATTAAATTTTTTTTTCAGATTTTTTTTGTTACCAAAAAAATTAATACACCATTTAAAAAATTTGGGTTTTTCCAAAAAAATGGTTTTCCCTAAAAAAAAATAAAAAAAAAAAAAACCTGGTACTTTTGGTTTTTTATGTACAAACCCCAATGATTCGGGGGGTTTCTACTGTACGTGTTTTGAGTGGGTGGGTCAATACCCCCGTTTCGGTATGGGTGGGTGGGGTGGGTCGAAACCCCTGTACGTGGGATGGGTGGGGGGTGGGTCGGGACCACCCATTGTCCCCCTAAAAAGAACCCCTTTTTATTTCATTTTTTTTACCATGTAGTGTTGAGGGGGGGGGTGGGTCAAAAATATTTTTCGTGTATGGGTGGGGGGGGTAAAGTTTATGATGGGGGGGGTGGGTCAATACCCCCTGTAGTGTTTAAATTTGGGGGGTGGGCGGAAATGGGGCAATTCCAAAAGTAAGGTATGAGGGGTGGGGGGTCAATACTACTGTACTTTTTATGGGGTTTGGGGGGGGGTGGGTCCCAAAACCCCTGTGCGTTTTTTGGGTGGGCGGGTGTGTCCGTACCAAATTTTTCGTGTTTTTTTAGTTTCCATTTATATTTAGAAAATTTCCCAAAGTTTATGGCTTCCCCGCCCCCAAAACCCGGAAAAAAAGACCCTTTTTTCACTCTCTGAATTGTTATTTCCCCCCAAAATAAACCCTACCCTAAAAAGTTTTGTACAATGATTAAAAAGAAATTGGTGGGGAAAACTGCTTCCCGTAAATTAAAATTTTTACCCGTATTGTCTGTTTGTGTACAATGAATGTCCCATCTTTTTATTGGTACCCAAAAATTTTTTAATTACCTGGTTTAATTGATGTGGAGTTTCAAGATAGCAACAGTTCATAAAAGTCACAATTGTTAATAACACATTCCGTACATGTTTTTATTTTTCTATCGCTTTAAACCCGGGGTTTGCTAGAGCCTATTTAAAAATTGGATGTAAATTATTTTTCTTTTTGTAAACTGATTATTATAATTCCTTACGTATGAAACAAATTTATTTTTTTGTCCGGGAAAACCATTTTGGGGGGAGCACCCCAAACTTTGTCCCTTTTTTCCCGGGAAAAAGATCCTCAGGGATGTAAAATTTGTTGGAAGGCAAAAAAAAAGGATGTACAGCTTTCCCGCCCCATCAAACGAAACCGCAGGGGACGGGGGCCCCCTTGATTTTGGGGGCCCCCCCCAAAACCCCCTTTCGGCAAACCCGGGGCGGGGAACAAATTTTTAATTACTGGGCTTTAAAAAAATTTCTATCTGGGTGGCGTTTTCAAGGTGAACCCTTTTGGGCGGGGGCGATAAAAAGTGCAAAAACATCTGCTAAATTTACAGTTGACAACAACCAAATTTCGTTAGAGGTTTTTCTTGATTTATGGGGACGTTTAAAATTAGTTAAAATGAAGCCGTCTTTTAATTTAAGAATTTTTTCGATTTTGAATCGTTTGCAAAAAAAATTAAGTACACAATAAGTTTTACAGGGGGAAATAGTTTTGGCCCCCGGAAAAAATAAATTCTTTCACAGGCCAAATAAAAGGGGAACAGAACCCATTTTTTTGGGTTTCCCCGGGTGGGGTGTGAAACTTATGTGTGATGTTTAAACTGTGACTTTCCCAAAACCAAAGGGGCTGAACTTGATTCCCGGGCTCAGCACTCCACTAAAAAGCTTTTGAAAAAAAGGGCTGTTCCCATACAAGGATTGGTTTTTTGTTTATTTATTTTAATTATTTAGAGCATTTCTGGATTCAGAGTTAAGACATCGATTAAATGTAATACATCGATTAAATGTTTGCTTTTGCCCCCTTTAAACCCTGTTTGAAAGTTATACGATCAGGGCCCCCAGAGACTTTTGGTTTGGGCCCCCGGGGGAAAGGGTTTTCCTGTGGCCCCTTCCTCAATTCAAAATAAATTTAATTAAATCTGTTTGTCAAATATTTCTATAAATTTATATTTTACTTTTGGGACATTCTCGATATTCTCCCATTTTTCCTTCGTTAGATTACTAATGTACGAATAATTTTGATTCTTGTTCATTGGGCGTTTTTTTCAGGGCTAGTTGCGAAGCTCCCGGGAAGTTTTTTTCAATTTTCATATACTTTTTAAAAATTTCCTTTTAAATATTACCCCTCAATAAAATCAATCTCTTTTAACAAAATGCTATTCTTTAAAATTTTAAAAAAATAATAAAAGAAAAGCAATGCCCCAGTTTATTTTATTGGGAGTTGCCCAAAAGGGAGTTGCATTTGTTGGGCGCAGCTCTTCGATTGTCGTGGGGAAGCCATCCTCGCCAAAGATATTTGTGTGGGTGGGGAGGGGGGGGCCCAATTTAAAAATTTTATAGGCACTTTGGGTTCGCTAGCTAAAGAGCGTGGCCGAAAGTTCAAAAGAAAATAAAAAAAATTTGGGGAGCGCGAACATCTGTGCCCTTTTTTTTAAAAGTAATGAGGTTTAGGTTATGGGTTTTTGTTTTTAAAACAGGTTGTAGACCATGGGTAGTAGCTTATTGATGTTGGACATTTTAAAAAAACTGTTTATATTCGTGATTTTAGTTTGTCTTTGTGTTTAAAATTTAAAACTATTCCAAATTTTTTTTCACAGGCAATTTAAAAAGGGATTTTTGTAAACCCAAAAAAATTTTCTCAGCATTAAAAAATAGTAAAAATTTTTGTCTGTTTAAATTGGATACTATATCATTGATTTTACATCACCGTGTCCGTCCGTTCGTGCAGTGGGTATTGGGCACACCCAAACACCCTTTTACGAACAGTGGTTTTTTGACCCCCCCGCTCAACCCAAAACAGTACAGTGGTTCAAACTTAGTTAATTTCAATTATACGCAACAAACAATAAAAAAAAATATTTGGTTAAATTTAAAGATTGCCAAAAAAAATAAATGGCTTAAACGTTCGTGTTGACCCGTAAAAAACATGAAAAAATATTTTGATTTGTGGTTTGATTTGTTTTTGTTAATGAATGCAAAATTAACCCAAATTTTTCTATTTGTTGGGAACAAACATGTAGTGGGCACATTTTTTTTTTTACAAGAGCTACTTACTGAAATATGTTGAGAAAACCCCCCTGTTCCCGTTACAAATTTCAGGGTTAAATTAAACCAGACAATAAAAAAAAATTACAAAAACTGTCCAAAAAAAATAATATTCAAAAGGAGTTGTACAAATCTGAAAAAATGATGAAACTGTTTTTTCTATTATCGGTTTACTTTAAAAGGGTCCTCTTTTCAATTTAAAACCCCCATGTCTTTAAAATTTTTGGTTTTAAAAAGTCTTTACGAAGATCTAAAGTCTAAAAACTAGTAAATTTAAAAAAATCAAAAGGGAAAAACCTTTCGTTGAGAGAAAGTAAAAAAAAATTTCATTTTTCAGTAACCCTGGTTTTTAAACCCTTTTTTAAAAATTTATGAAAAAATGAAACCCCGGTTTGTAAGAACGTAACAAAAAATTTTATTTTTTTTACAATTTTTATGCCACGCCCAAATTCCCCCCGCGATAGCGTTTTGGGCAATTTAATGTAATGCAAACTTTAAAAATTTTTTGGAAAATCCCATAAAGCGAAACGGTGATGTTGTTGTAAAGAAAATTTTTCCAGATTTAAGTACCCAGGGAAATTTTACTGTTAAATTTTGTGGTTTCATCGTTAAATTTTTTCTTTTTATACTGAAAAAAATTTAATTTACTTTTTAGTATATTACCTTTCTATATTAAAACTTTTTTTAGTATATTTTTTTTGATTTCAAAAAAAAACGTTTCCCTTTAAATTTTTGGTTCCCAAACTTTAGCTTTTTGTTTTTCTCAAATTTTTTTAAAAGGAAAATGGGAAAATAGCCCAAATTTTTTTAATTTTATAATTATAGTAGTTTACTAGGAAAACCAAAAGAAAAGCATTAAATTTTCCCGAAAAATCACTCTATAAAAAAACAATAATAAAAAAAATATTTTTTTTTTGGACGACAGTTCGTCCCGTAAAGAAAAATTTTTTTTTTTATTGTTTTTTTAAGAGTGATTATTTCTGTAATTTTAAAGCGTTTTTTTTGGAAATTTCCCAGTTTAAATACTATAATTTTTCAAATTTAATTTTTAAATTTTCTATTTATTCATAAACCCTTTAAAGTGTTTTTCTTTACTTTCAAAAAAACAGAATAATGATTTACATGTCCCCCATCTACCCTTCATGACAAAATTTAAATTTAATCTGGTTTTCAAACCAAAGGGTTTTTACAAAAAGTATATTTTGTTTTTGCGGGTTTTTTTTTTGGGTTTCAAAAACCCCAGTTTTCTACTGAAAAACGATACTATGGGCTTAAAAATTTTTTTGCATATATTGAAAAATTAGTGTCAGTGCCCGGGGGAAAAAGTTTCACGTTCGAACGAAGTTGGGCCCCCGGGCCCACTACCCGCTTTTTAAACCAAGTTTGTAAAAAACCTTTTCCTTTTAAATACTTTTCGACCTTTTTAAAATTACAGATTTAAAATGTTTTTTTCTGTAATTTTGTTTGGTTATTTAATTGTGTTGTTTTTAGATTTCCACTTTTTTTATTTCAATTTTTTAATTTGCATTTCTTAAAAGGGCCCCAGGGGTTTCTGATCACTCGTTTTTTTACATTTTATAGAATCTTTTTTTGCTCGATGAGTCAAGGGGGTTTTTGAAAAACTAAATCCGGGTTTTTTTATCTCCCTAAAAAGAATTTTTGAAAAAAAAAACAAAATAAGGGTAAAAGCTTAATCAAAAACCACTACAAATACAAAACAATTCGCAATTTCGGGATTATCTTAAGGGTTTTTAATAGTAATATTAAATTTAAATGGTTTTGTAAGGATAATTAAAAGTGACCAAGCGATTTTTTTTTCCTACCACCCAAAACCAAGATAGAGTTGGGGTTTTTGGGAAAAAAGTATAACAATTTTGTTTGAAGTAGTAAATACTTTTGAAAATTAAAGTTAAAAAAAAAAAAAAAATACAGAAAAAAGTTCTTGTCCCAAATTTTATTAAACACGTCCAAAAATTTGGGGTTTTGGTAATACAAATGTAAAGTTAGGGGGGTCTTTTTTACAGGGTTTTTTATAATTTGTGTACGAAAAAAGGGAAAATCTCATAGAGGGGGCCCCCTGTCCACCCCCACCCAAATATATTTATATGTTCGCAAAATGGAATTTATAATTTTTGGGGTGTTAAAAAAATGAAAGCCTTTACACTTGTTCGCAAACCCAAAAAAACTGGAGAGGGTACAGTTGCAGTCAAAACACCAACCAGAGCGTATGCTGTAAAACCCCCTATGTCGGGCCCCCTGCAAAACTTTTAAAGACCAAATGTACAACCCTTTCTCCCAAAAAGGGTCCCCGGTTGCTAAAAACCAATGGGTTTTGTTTTTAAAAAACCCAAAAATGGGGGAAAACTTAAATTTTGGGCCCAATTTTCACTTGATATTTTTTATAAGGCCCGAATTTGTTTTTATTTTAGTTGATTATTAAGTTTTTTTTTTTTGCATGAAATGTGGCCCCCCTGGGAACTAAGTCTTGGGGTGGCCCCCCGGGGAATTTTTCCCCCCTTTGCCCCCCCCCGGGCGGGCCCCGTATAGATTTTTAAAATGGGTTTTATTCGGGCCCATATGTTTGGTTATTAACTTTGTGAATTTTTGGTTAAATAAAGTATGAGTATTTAAATTAACGTTTTAAAAAAAGAAATTTTAAAGTAATTTTAAAAATTTAAAGGGCTTTACATGCTTTTTAATATTGGTTTAATTTAAATGTTTATTTTACTGAAAAAAAAGTTGTTGAATTTTTCTGTTTTAAAATAAAAAGAAACAAAAACTGCACAGTTAAATCATTTGGGCAATGTCGGGAATAAAAAAAATTTGCAAAGTCGACTTTTCTAATTGAGTTCGATTTACAATTATCTGCTTACTAAGAGTGTTGATGGGCCCTCGTACCTATATTGTATTAATCTCGATAGGACCTCCCACTTACATAACATACATCTTGATGGGACCGCCCACTCACCTAAAGGACATCTTGATGGGACCTCCCACTCACCTAACATTCATCTGGGTGGGACCTTTCCCCCTTTCCCTAAAAGATGTCCTTTTTTGGGGCCCCTTTTTCCCACGAAAAGTACATCTGGGAGGAAAAAACTTATTTTCCCCCCCAACCCCAATGAACATTTGTTGGTTTTCTTTTCCCCCTTTAAAAAACTTTTTAATGGCCCCCAACAGGGCAAACATTATTATGGGTTCTCCCCCCTGCCTAAAATTTCAAACTTTAAACAAACCCTTTTTTCCCAAATTTATGTATGTCTTTTTACAGGCTCTCTCAAACCCCCCGTGTCTTTTTAAGTAAATTTTTTAAAAAACTTAAAACATGTCCATAAATTTTTTGCTCCCTCAATTTAAACACATTTATGATCCAATTCCCCCCTAATGGAAGTAAAAGTGTATTTTTCAGGAAAATATTGTTTTTGTTTAAAAGTTTTCGAGGGTTTTTTTTTTAATATGAAGGAGCGAATACGCTTACGGGCTTTAAAAAACAGTAAAAATTTCATTATTCCCTTTGTCCCCCGGGAGGCAAATGGGGAGATAAGCCAAAAAGGTAATTTTTTTAAAACATGTTTTTTAAAAGATGTCGGGATGTGCCTTAATGTTTTTTCTTCGGTAATTTGTCCTTTTTTACATGGGTTTTTGTATGTTTTTATCAGGCGAGTGCCCGAGAGTTTGTTTAAAAGTATGAGTCACAAAGGCTGGATGGAGGGTAAATTTCAATTTCAACTTTCCTAATTTAAAAAAAAAGTAAAAAAGATAAACACCCTATTTGTAAAGCCTGTAATTAAATAGTTTTTACCCCGAAAGGGCAGTGGTTTTTGTTGTCCCAAACCCCTGCCATTGGGCATGTAATGAGCGTGGTTTTCCCAGATGTGTTATGCAAACCCAAAATGTTTGGGTTTCCCCAATTCAATCAAGGTGGCCTTTTTGTCAAATTTGCAAAATCCTGTAACCCCCCGCCCTCCCCAAAGTCCTACAATTTTTTGGGTTAAAAACTAAAAATAAAATTGATATTAGGAGGTAAACAGTAAATTTAAAAATTTGGGGGTATTTTTTTTTAATACTTACAGTTTTTGGAATACAGATTAAATATTTTTTTACTGAATTGCGATATTAAAAAATTTAAAATTAGGTGGGCCTAAAACTAAATCTGAAAACTTGATTCCATTTTTTAAAAAAAAAGTTAATTAAATGGAGGGTACTCTTCCCAAAAGGGGGAACCAACTTTTTTTCCAACCTTTTTTGGGTTTTATTTGGCGGTTCGTATTTCCTAGGTCATAAAGAATTTCAGAGGGAAATTTCCCATTACAGGTTTTCTTTTGTATGAGATGGTTTTTTTTGCCCTGTTAATGAAAAGAAAATAAATTAAGATTTATTATGCGCCCTTTTATGTAAAGAGATCCCAAATACTTTTTAAAAGTAAGGATTTTTTACAGTTTAAACCAAACCCTGTTGGGGTTTTAATTTTGTCTTTAATGTATACGATGTTAAATATAAAATTATTATCTTTTTTTTATGTCACTGTTAAAAAAAGTTTTGAGGGTAGTAAATTTCCCAGTACAAGGGAAAAGTTTTCAGTAAAATACAGTACAATTAAAAATTTTCCCAATAGTTACGTGGTCGGTTTAAAAAAATTTGAATTTAAAAAATTTGTTGTTTTTTTTAATTTATAGTTTTTTAAACCCAATTGAATTGTTTTAAATAACAATATTGATAACCCTTTTTCGGATAGTTTACTTCATCAATTAGATCAATGTCTTTTATTTAATGTCCCTTTTTCACTTGGAAAACCAAAAAATTTAAAGACCCATAATAAATAAAATGTCCTTTGTACACATGACCATTTTTTAAAGTTTAATTTTTTTTTAGTTATTTTTTTAGATGCTTTGGGTTTGGAGGAAAAGGGTACCCAAAGTTGTATTTTACATTGGGGGGGGGGGGGGGGGGGGGCTACTATAAGTCTGTTAAATTTGGTTTTTTTGCATTTTTTATTTAAATTAAAATTATTTATTCCTTGAGCAGGATAGAAATATACTTGTTGGTTTGTTTTGGGGGAATTACCTTTTATCATTAGCCCTTTTTGTATTTTTTGGTCAGGATGGTGGGCTAATTTAAAATTTTCTTATGGGGGTTGGAAAAAAGGGGGTTGCTGCCCTAAAATTTTTTTGTTTTGTTTGGGTAAGATGCCGAAGGGGTTTCCCCTGATGGTACACTAAGAGAAATTTTGGGTTGTCCAAGGGTTTGGGTTTTGGGAGTCAAGGGTTTAGATGGGGGTGTAGGGAATAGATCTGAGGCCTGGCTTGCAATTAAATTGTAAAACCCAAACCAAAACTAAAATGGTTCGGATTCCCTTTCAAAGCTGTTCCTGAGGAACAGTTTTACCCTTTGTTAATAATTTAAAGACTACATTTTAATTTTATCTACACTTATTCAAATCCCCCTATTCGCCCATTCTCTTAAACGGGAAACTTACAAAAAGATTGGGAAAGAAACGGTTGAACCGTTTGGCCCTTGTATTTGTTGAGTTGGAGAGCAGACTGCTTTTTGCCATTTGGTTCTGGGTTGGGGGGGCTTGTCATGGTGGTTTAAGGTCAGAACCCCCAGGCCCTTCGGGGGAAGGGGGCAGTGTCAAGTTAGGGAAACGAGAAGCAAAGGACGCACTCGGTCCGTCCTCTTTTAATTTTTTTTCATTTTATTCAATTTTTTTTAAATGTCAAAAAATTTTTATAGATTATTTTTCCGGGGATTTATTCATTTTTTTATTTTATTCATCTAAAAAAATTTAAAAGTTCATATTAAGTGTTTAATAAACAGTATTTTTTCATTCCAAATTTTTAATATTTTGTTTTTTAACCTACTAAAAAACCACCGTTGCGGGGTTCCCGCACGCAAACCGAACAGATTCAAATTTGGGGGAGGGTGTGGGCTCCAAATAGCCCCACTAATCTTTTAGCAGTTGGGTGGCCTCGTATTTCGTGTGGTATTGACCCACTTTT
Source organism: Stictocephala bisonia (assembly GCA_035578905.1). Classification (NCBI taxonomy): domain Eukaryota; kingdom Metazoa; phylum Arthropoda; class Insecta; order Hemiptera; family Membracidae; genus Stictocephala; species Stictocephala bisonia. The sequence goes on along the minus strand of JAQJVL010004394.1, from coordinate 11,769 downwards.
CTCAATCCATGTACAGAAAGGGAAAATCACCATACCTGTCTGAGGGGGGGGGATGGGTCCAAAACCTCTTTTGTATGTCTGGGGGCAACAACACGTTAGTCATTTTTATTTGGCCAAAAGTTTATTTCCTATCATTAGTTGTAATTTTCCCTTTGACGGGAAAAAAAGGGAATTTCTTTTAACTGTATTTCCTTAGTCCGGGTGGGTGTATTTTTTCCCCTTTGTTTTGGGGTTTTTTTTTAGTAAAAAGGCAAAGTTACCATTTTAAACCCTTAAAGTTTCATTGGGTAGCATTTTAATATGTGTCGTTTTAGTTTGAAGGCAGATTTAACCCTTTTAAAGTCTTTTTGAATTTAAAAAGGGTGGCCCACAAAAACACACCCGAAGTATTTATGAGTTAAAAATGGGGGGTTTTCCCCCCAGTAGTCGGTGAGTGTTATGGTTCGTTTTTAGGGATTTTGGTTTTTTTTTAAACCCCAAAAGGAAAGGAAAATTTAATTTTCTCGTACTTAAAAAGATAAATTTTTTAATTATACAAAAAAATATTGGGGTTTACAAATTTTAAATAAATTCTTAAAATTTAAATTTTTTCCCTTTTTTGAAAAGATATTTTTGTTTAAAGATGGGTTCCCTTTTTTATCAAATTATCTGTTTGACAATGGACCATTAACTGGAGGAAAATTTATCTGTGAGTTCCCCTGATTAACCCTTTTTTAAATTGTTTTGCAAACGCCCTTTTAAAAAGCTTTAAGTACCCCCTTACAATACCATTTTCTATGGGAATTTCAAAATTTTCCCCGGTTCCTTTGTTTGACAATGCTGTTAAGGGAAAAACCCCTTTCAAGTTTTTCATACAATTTTGAAGTTTTAATTGCTTTTAAGTTTTATGGACGTTGTGGTTTTAAAGTGTATAATAGAATAATCCTTTATATTAATACTGAAGCCGTTTTTTTTCAACGCAAATCCTCCCTTTTTTCTTGACCCAAATTTTTTTAAAGGTTTTTAAGGGGTCAATAATTTATCCTTGTTTATAGTTGTGCAAATGGTCTTAAATTTTTTCAATTTTTTGCCCTGGAGGATTTTAGGAAACCCCCCCAAAAAAATAGTTTTTTTTGACCCCTTTTTCAAAAAGAGGGGAGAGGGGTTTTAAAAGAACGGAACTGAACGCTGGTTTTTAAAAGTAAAAACAGTATTTTTTTCCAAAAAATTTTTAAGCCCCTTGGAATGTAGAAATTTTGGTTTTTTTTGTATTTTTTTAGGGGAAATTAGATCTTTCATAATGTTAAACCCGGGTTTGGGTTTTAAAACAGGTTTTTTTTTCAAATAATTGTGTGCCCCTGCTATACAGGACTTGAAGGTTTAAAAGGTAATTTTGATCCAGGGTTTTTTTTATTTTTTTAAATGTCTTCAGCTATTTAACAAAAAAAAAGATTGGAAAATTCCCTGGTTTTTAAAAAAGGCCAAGTAATATTTATTGGATGTTTTTAAAACTAATAAATGTTTGTTTGCAACGCAAGTTTTTGTGAGTGAGGGTACTGTAAATAATACGGGTTTCGTTTATTTTACGTTGAAAAGTTAAACCCCCCTATTATTTTTTAGTAAAAAAAGCAGGCCCCAGGTTGGGGTTTTTAAGCACAGCGGGGTGATGGGGTTGGCACGCAAGATGGGAGGGGGGGTGTCCCTTAGTGAATACAAAAATTTTAAATTTATTGAAGGAAAATTTTATTTTTAATTTTTCCCCTTTGGGGCCATGTATTAATTTCAATTGATCTGTTTTTTGTAGCAAAATTTTGTTTCAAAAAAAAGGGGAAATGCAGGGGTTATGAGCGTATTTTAATTTAATTATAATTTGGGAAAGGGTTTTTTTGTGGGGGGTTTTACAAGATGAATTAATTGGGTTCAGTTTTTAATTTTTTTAAATTTTTTTTTTTTTTTTGATTTTCTATGCCCTTTTCGTTTTAAAATTTTGGGGTAAAATTTGTGTTGTTTAAATTTAAAGTGTGGGATTTGGGGATTTATTGTTAATTATTTTTTTATTACTACTTAAAAAATGTCAGATTCAGTTCTTTACGATTTTGTTTTGATTAGGTTTTTGAGAATCGATATTTAAAATAAATATTAGTTGTGGGTTATGTTTTTTTTCCCAAAATGCTTATGTTTTTAAAATTTTTTTATTCGAAAAATTTATTTGTTTTATTTGTTATTTGGTTGTCGTTCGTTTTTTTAAATTGGGTTTGTTTTTTTACTGTTTCAATTTTTTGGGTTTTTGTAAAAAACTTATTTCCCCTGCCCCTTTAAACATTTGTGTTGTTTAATTAAATTTTACGTACTGCTATGTGATTGGTTTTTAGCTGTTTTGGTTTGCAAGGGAAAATTTAAATAAAATAAAAAAAAAATTTAAAAAAAAATTTAAAATGATTTTATTTGATAAACAAAAATGCATATGGGTTTTAATAGCTTTAAAAATTTTTTAAAAAAAATTTAAATTTTCTTTTTTAAAACCCTTTGGGTTTGTTTTTAAAATTTTTTATCATTAAAATTGATATAAAAAAGCAAAATCCTTGCGGTTTTTTAGGTTTTGTTGGCAGCAAAAGTTGATACAATAAATAAATCCCCGCACTTTTCAATCTCCCCTTTTGAAGCCAAAGTTTTTTGTTAGAAAAGGTTCATTTTTGGTTGTTGGTTAAGTTAAGGTAGACTTTTCCTTTTAAAATTTTAAGTTACATGAAAACAAACTTTCCCTTTTGCATTTTTTTAAATTCTATTAATGATAGTGTGAAAATTTTGGAGTTTTTTGTTGTAAAAAAAAAAGTCTGTTTTGGGAAATTTTTGTTGGTCGAAAATAGTTGATTCCCTACTTAAAGTTATTTTAACTTTTTTTGTATTAGTTTTAAAAAAGACATTAAAAAGATTTTTTTTTTAAAAAATTTTAATAAATTTTAAAAAATACTTTAAAAAAAAGTAATAATTTAAATGTTTTATGTATTTTTTTTAGTTTTATGTTTATTTCCCTTATTAAACTTGTACCCATTATATATAAGACAAAAAGTTCAAAATTTATGGTCATTTTCTAAAATTTTTTTAAAAAAACCATACTTAGTATAAATTAAGTATTGAATATTTTAAGAACATGGTATTTCATTTTTTATTTTTATTTTAAAGCAGGGGGGCTTTGGGGAATTTGTAGAATCAACTTTTGTATAATAAACTAAAAAAGGGAAAAAAAACCCCAAAACCCTATATGAGGAAGGGAGTTTTAATTCCTTTAATGTTTCCCCCCCCTTTAGTAACTTGGTGAGAATTCGCCCTCCCCCCATAAACCCCCCTTGATTCAGGGAAAAAGATTTGTACCTTCATTGTTGCCAAAAAAACAAATGGTTTGGGGAAAAACCCAAATCCAAATTTCCGTCCCCTTCACGTCCCTCTTCTATTTATTTTTTTGGGTTAGTTTTCTGTATTTATTAAAAATCAAAAAAAACATTTTTTTTTTGTCATTTTTTTTTCTAGTTGGTTTTTTTGGTACATTTTTTTTACAGTATTTTTTTATATTAAATTTTTACAGACAGCTATACTTTCTTAAAAAATGTAAACATATATACATGATACAGCGTAAAAATTGCAATATGTTTTTAGAAATGTTTAAAACTTCAAAATCAAAAGTGTTGAAAGAAAAAACCAATAATTTAAATTTTGTTTTTTTTGATTAATACCAAAAGGGGGTTTTTTTTATGAAGAATGTTTTTTATATTCTACATACCCAAAACTAATTAAATTCATTTAATAAAAAAAAAATTAAAAAATACATATTTCAAAAATAAAACAAGCAGAAATTGTTAAGATTTATTTTTTTTTTCAGTGTCCAAAAAAAACAGCACCTATTTATTCATTTATACTATAAAAGTATAGTTAAAAAAAAAGCAAAATTTTTTCCCAATGGAAAAATTTTTAATTCTTGGTAAAAGGGTTTGGAATTTACAATTTTTGTTTTTTTTTGGAAGACAAGATCCAAAAACAAATAATTTAAGAGCAAAACTTCGTAATCAAAAGGTATATAAAAATATATCTATTTTTTTTCACTGACATTCCCCCTTTTTGGGAAGCCAAAAAAAAGTCACTCTTAATTTAAAATTTTTTCCCCCATCAAAAATTTGGGTTTTGAATTTATTAGATGATTGGATGTTCCTTACAACCCAAAAAACAATTTTCTTTTTAAAATTTTAGTGTTTAGGGTGGCTTATTGATGAATCTTTATCGTGCCGTTAATCTGGGTTTTGAAACCCCATTAGAATGTTAAGCTGGCATTTCATCAAGCTCACTATTGGGCCAAAAGACAAAAATTAAAATTTCATCTTCGTTGACATAATAATTGGAATTTTAAATAAAATCTGTTATAACAGGCTCTGAAACTGAAATATTAAAAAATTTTATAGTGACAAATTAAAAGGGTTTTTGGGAAAAAAAAATATGTTTTATATTGGACTAAGACCCTTTCATCTAAAAGTGTTGTTCAACAGAGCAATCATGGTGGATGGTAGGGTCATCACTACTATATATGAATGGTGGATGGTAGGGTCATTGTCATCTATACATGTATGTATGGGAAGGAGGGTAATTACATGTATGGTGGATGACAGGGTCATCATCACTTATACGTATGTGGCGACAGGAGGCTCGTCACTACCGTATGTTTATGGTGGGTGAAGGTGTCATCAGCAATGATACTTTATGGGTGGGTTGGTCTTCTCCACTGAACCTGAATGGTTAAAACGGATGGAGGGTAATCACCATCGTGTGTACATGGGTGGTGATGCCTTTATGTAAATATGAAATAAATTTTAATATAAATTAGAAGCAGCGTAAATATTGTCTTCACAGGGGAAATAATTTTGGTGTTAAAGAAATAAATTCTATTTGTGGATCATATAGAGAAAGAAGCAAGATGGGGTGTAAAATGACCTGATGTAATCTATGTGTATTGCCACAGCTCTACCATCTAAATCTCATTGATGAATGTGGTAACCAACATTTAGAGACCACAGAGAGAGAAGGAGAACATTCCATGAGATATCAAGGTAGGGTGTAAAATGACATGATGTAATCTAGGTGTTTTGCCACAGCTCTATAATCTATAACTTAATCTCATATAGTCCACAGAGAGGGAAGGAGAACATTCCATGAGATAACAAGATGGGTTGTGAACCTGATAACCTGATGTAATCTTGGTGTATTGCCACAGCTCTACTACATAGCTATTCCTGTTCACACCTGATGTAATCTTGGTGTATTGCCACAGCTCTACTAAATAGCTATTCCTGTTCACCGCACCACCACTTTCAACAAATCATTTATTGTCTCCGCGTACAGGCTCTGGAATGCTCTGCCTGATAATATCAGATCCATCGATAAGCGCACTCGGTTTGGGGCGGAGGTGAGGTGCTATCTGCTGCGGGCCTAGCAGGAGTAGTGGTTGGTGTCGCTGTGGCTTGGTGGTGGGGCGGTAATTTAGTGTTGTGCCCAATTTAAGTGTTTTGAAAAAAATGTTATGAATAGCTGGGAGTTTTGTTTTAGTAGTCGAAAAATTTTTTTTGCTTTTAAAAATTTAAAGTTTCACATTTTTTTTTACTTTAATGTTTTACCCTTTGTACATTTTCAATTTTATTTTGTAATTTTTCCCTTTTAAAATTTTTTATTTTATATTTGAAAATATTTTTAAATTTGGGATTTATGAGGGTTTTAAATGGTTTGAGGGGGGGCTTTGCCCGCCCCAACTTTTGCCCCTTTTAAAATAAAAAAAGACGGTTTTTTATTTCATTTTTCATTTCATTTCTCTACCTCTACAAATCAATCTCATAGGGGTCCACAGAGGGGGAAAAAGGAAAAATTCTAAAGAGTTATCAAAATGATGTTGTTTAAATGACTGTGTAATCTAGGGGGTATTTTCCAAGCTCTACCCTCTAATTTTCATTGATGAATGTGGTAACCAACATTTAGAGACCACAGAGAGAGTATGAGAACACTTCCATGAGATATTAAGATGGGGTATAAAAATGACCTGATGTAATTTAGGTGTATTGCCACTGCTCTACTATCTATATCTCAATCTCACATAGTCAACAGAGAGAGAAGGAGAACATTCCATGAGTTATCAAGATGGGGTGTGAGAAATCAAACTGACGTAGGCTACTAGAGTAATGGCCCAGATCTTATCACCTTGCCGCTCAGTACCATTATTGATTATTGTAACCAACATTTCTAATTAAAGATATTTATGTATTAAACATATCCACCCATAGACATATTGTTGTATTTATATTAGCAAGGCAACCAAAGATTTCTACCTGAATAAGATCAAAAGATAGAAAAATGTACTTCATTCCTTTAAAGTAGTAAACAGTATTGCTTTATGTTTGCGTTTTTTATGTGGTAATTGAAAGTTATAATGCAGAAAAAGGAAATAAAATTTGGTTTCATCCCTTATATATTTTATTCTGAATATAGTTTTTTTAGTGTAGTGTTTTATTCCAAAAATTTTATGAAAGGGAAATGTTGGGATGAAGTGACTAGTTTTAAAAAAAGTTTTAAGGGTAGCCAAAGTTGGGGGAGTTTAAAAGGGGGAAAGAGGTATCGTGAGGGTTGTACATCAAACCCCTTTCCCAAATGGCGAAAAAATTGGGCTCATCCATTTAGTTCCTCTGCATCCAGCAATGAGTAGTTCAATTTTTTGGTCAGTCCTCACCCTATTGGGAATTTTATTCCATCCTTTTTTCTGCTCTGCGGGGGTTTATTCCCAGTCAAGTAAATTGTTTTTTGGATGGCCCCCTTTTTTTTCAGCTGAAAACTTCCGGGGTTTGGTTGGGGTTTTTCAAAAGTTGTTGTTTTTTTTTGGGGTTTTACGGGACGATGAGTCCCGATCACATCTGAACTTTTATTTTTTTCTTTTTGGATTTGTTCTTTTTATCTTTGTTAGGCAAAAGTTTGGTCTTTTTTATCTTTGTTAGGCAACAGTTTGGTAAGTATGGTTTTCTATCTCATGTGGAGGTTTTCTGCCTCTTCATTCCCTTGTCATCCTGGGAAACACCACTACTTAGGTTATTTTGATATTCTGTTGGTTGGTCCCAGAAGTACTCAGGAATTTCAAAGGGCATGTGACTGAGGAGAAGCAATTCATATATGATAAAAGAAGTATCTAGAGGAGAGAGTTGTAACCTGGACTGCGTATCACTAATAATTACTGTCATTGTAAAATAGTGCAGTTGGAAACTTATAAATCACCTAAGATAAGAGCCGTTAAAGGAAAGGTCATTTTTTACTCTTTTTTAGACCTTCAAATCCAAAACGAAGAAGTTTTTAGTTAGTTGTCAAACATTATGACCTATTTTATTTAAACCTGGGAACAATTTTTGACAAGATATAATCTAAGTTACCTGTAGAAAAGAATAACAAGAGTCAAAATATCTCAGCTAAGGGATTTTTTACCTCCTTTATATTTATTGGCGAGCTCTATGACTCAAGGAATTCAATCTCTCTCCTGTTAACATGATGATTCACTTCCAATTTGTGAACTTCAAGAGAGGTACTGTAGTTTCTCGCTTACATTAAGATGTGCCTGACAGTTTAAATCTGATTGCTTCAAAATCCCAATTAACAACTGTCTTCAACAATTCCCATAGTTAGCATATTGTTTCTGATGGACTCGAACTTTTTTTAGATAATATCACTGTTTTGCAAGCTTGAAAGTGGATTTTCTTACACATTAGGCTGAATGTATACACTCTACTATTCATAATTATTACTATACATTATTCATTTGTAAGACGCCGATCGTAGAGATATGGGCTAGTATGAGGGGTGAATGAGTATAGATGAACAAAGTCATTGTTACTAACTAAGGTCGACTGTTTCTCAGAAAGAGTTATTTATTAATAATCTAATAGTTAGGGCAACCAAGGAACCTACAGCTTTACATGGAATCCAAACCACATAGTTTTGGTTTGATTTTCAGCTAACTGAAAAGCCTACTCACCATTTCAAAAGTATGTAGACCCGAGTTTACAAAGACACTGTACTTAGACGAATAATTTAGTACATAATTCCTTTTTTATATATTTGTGCATTGAACTACGCCTGTCAAATAATTTGTATATCTCGTTAATAATTTTTTATTAGCGATTGTTTATAAAAAGTACAGGATTTTTGCAATTTCAAATGAACTGTAAACTTTAAAAAAAATCATCAAAATAAAATCATACATAACGTCAAATCATGAATTGACGTTTGATGTGAAAGAAACTGTTACCCAACCTTTTTCAATAGTTTTTAAACGTTAATTTTAAGTTTCAACATTTTAATTTAATTTTTTTTAAGTTCTTATGATTTTTGCGGATTAACTTTTATTCAGCTGTGATAGATGGAATTCAGGATAATTTGGTACTATTGAAATCAGCTTGATTCATGCAGTAATACTCAGTTCTCATTCCCAAACATTATCTGAATCTTATCTACCACCTAACATGGACAAATAATGTACATAAGAAATGAAAAAATATGAATATTTAAAAAAAATTAAACCTTTTCCTACTCTTGTCATTTAGTTTTACCCTTTCATTTATGTAGCTAAATATAACAACTAAGCCAGATATAACAATGTTTTATCTTCATTTTCATCAAATGTTGGCTGTTATTGTGTCACAATAAACATGTACAAAATGTTCACCTCTTCCTATTTGCAATTCCTAATGCACAAATAGCATATTTCAGTTGTTATTGACGATATCAACATTTGTGACACCTATCACAAACATTGATAAATCTATGTCAGCACTACTGGTGCAGTGCTGTAACCCAGCTACTAGGGAACAAATTTTTGTTGAGATTGTAGGCGATAGGTCATATCATAATATTTTCAAACAAAATATATGATTAGTCATGTACATGTGATGATTGAATTTGATATTTATATTGATTTAATAATTGAAACATAAATTATACCCATTGTTGACCAACCCACCTCCCATACACATAGAGTGGTATTGACTTACCCACCCACCCCTTCATGTACAGAGGTATTGTCTCACTCACCCACTCATACATGTAAAATTGGTATTGACCCACCCACACATGTACAGTGGTATTGACTCACCCACCTACCCCTTCACGTACAGAGGTATTGTCTCACTCACCCACTCACGCATGTAAAGTTGGTATTGACATACGCTTAAGAGGACGTTGCAGTATTTCCTTTTAATACTGCCACAGTGTCCGCTCAATGGTTTTCATTGACGTGGAGACTACTTCTAGAGAAGTCTGGGATGTCCAGGAGTTAGGGGGTAGTCAGGGTTTGGATATTGTGAAAGAAGGCTGTGGAGTGTCAGGCCTCTCTCTCATTTAGCTTAGAATAAAACCAATATTATGTGGTTAGGATTCCAAGTAAATATGCAGGTCCCTTAGTTGCCTGGCTATTGGGCTACTAATATAAACGGTAGCTCTTCCTTAGTAACAGTCAACCTTAGTTAGTATTCATGAGGATACATGAATTAAAAGACACACTATAAAATGTCTCAGACAATTAGGATACATTCCAATGACCAACAATAACTGGATGTAAACATAGAACTGACATCAATTAGTGCATAGTCAGTCTAGAGTTTAATCAAGCTGACCCTGAGCCAATGACAATATCCTGCCTCTCCCTGCCCCTCAACACTGCTTCTTACTGTTAGTAAACAACGCCAATGCTAGTTACAACTATAACAAATTGCATACTTTACGATGGGTTAGTTTGGTAAACAAATTTTATGCTTAGAATGCCAGACCAACTAAGGGACCTAAAGCTTTACGTGGAACCCTAACCATATAGTATTGGTTTGATTTTCAGCTGATTGACAAGCCTAATACTCAGTTCCCTCCCCTCACATACTGACTACCACCCATCATGGATTCCCCAGACTTCTCTAGTAGTGTCCACGCCGATAGCAACCATTTAGAGGTCGTCATGTCCGTATTTAGAGGACCAAGCATAGAACCTGTCCCCTACAATATCCACAACACTATGTGTCCTAGTAGTTGTGGTCTAAAAGTCTTTGGTGTTTTAGATAAACAGTATCTGGCTGAGTTGGGTGTTGCCTGAATCAGTGTTGCAGAATTACAATCATACAGATTTTTTCCAGCAGGAATGGAGTACCAACGGAAATCTGTGTATGATTTGTACTTATCATAGCATCTGTAATAATACATATTATTTGGACAAAGGACTTTGGCAAACTGTTTTTGTCAGCAGCATTTTACTATTGTTTATTTTCTCTTCAAAATATAACCAGGCAAACATTAATAGTTGTCAAAGATGTACTCAAAACTCAAATGAAATAAATTATTATATAGATGAATAAGATATATCCTATCTAAACTTTTGGTTAAACCATTGCCTAGATTTATTAATCAGTCTAATTATATTTTCTGCAGCAAGAATGTTAATAGTTTTGTATCTATTTCATTAACCTGCAATGCACTGCATTTATTTTTCAACCCATCATAACAGCTCTGTCTACAGTAAATTAACATACGCCTAAGAGACTCAATATTGAGCTGATTTCATTTCATTCTAACTCTTTTTTTTTAAATGTGTTTATCCTTTATTGTTGGTTTGCGAAATCCGCAAATCCCTAATGATAGAACCCAATATTCATTACCTTTCACAATCCCTCATCTCATGTTGCCTTTGTTGAGATTAAATAGAAAACTTAGCTCTTGCCGTTGAGGTAGCTGATCGGTGAGGACTGAATTCAGAACAGTTTATTATGTTTTAAAATTATTTTGTTTTAGAAGCTGAATTCTTTGACAAAAATACCTTAATTATTTTTAGTTTTTAGATTTACATTCTCACATAAAAATAAAAAAAAAACTAATACATTCATATAACCACAATACAGTTATCTAATATGTCTTAAGATTTAATTTTAAATTAATATAAAAATCATTCATTAGCAGTATTACAGAAAATAAATCTTAAAATTAATGCTAAGACTAATCCTCATAATAGACTTACAGCAAATATCATCAAAATAAAGAGCTGTGTTTAAAGGAAATTCGGTTCTCATAGAAGTAGAGGTGCCTGTGACTACTGCGCTTGCCGGCCTGGTACTATACTCCAATGCTGGAATAGCTATGTGCGCCCCATTGGTGATGTGCTGCTGTAACACATACACATGTACAGCGCAAGAGGAGGTTCTACAACTATCTAGATAGGGCAGAGGTGAGGCTATCAGGCATTCCCTTAACATTTAGATACAATTCCTCTTCTCATGGGCTTCCAGTCTGTCACACAGCTATCCTCGCCGGATATCAACACGCAAGAGAGTACTTTCTATGAGAGACAGTATTTAAAAGCACACCTATTCTTTGCTCCAAAGAGCATCCCCAAATTTGATCTAACAGATGACCTTGGACAATGTGCAGGGTACTTAAATCTAGATAATCATTTCTTTGACTAGCTAGCCAGTTATTCTCAAACAGAATTTCTCGCCAAAAAACAAACTCGTAGGCGTTAACTTAGGATAAAGTTTTGGGCAACTGAGCGGTAGAAATAATGGTCGTAACAAAGTACTCTCGTGTACATACACCCCTATGACCTTCAATTCAGGTGGAAATGGAACTCCTGCCTTAGATGAAGGAATGCGACCTATGTTGGAATCTTGCTACTATGTGCCATGCGATGTATGGAAGTTGAGCAACTAACAGAACTAGGGAACCATATATAAAGTGGGAGAATGCCAA
>JAQJVL010004393.1:0-45576 GCA_035578905.1 Stictocephala bisonia | reverse complement strand
TTTACATATAATTGTTATTTAAATTGGTTTAAAATAAAATAACGAGTTGGGAGTAACTCGTCAGTTTTATAAAACACATGGACGGTTTTTCTAACGACATATTTGTCGAAATCGTCTAGTTCTGTCGCTGTTGTTTTTCTCTTGTATTTTTTGGGAGTTGTGAACGAACACTCTCCTTCCACTGAAGTGTCCAATAAACACTTTTCACGCCGAATTTCCTTTATAAGAGTTTTTGAAATGCTACATGCAACTGCAATTCGTTCTAACGATTTTTTTACGGGGATTCGTTGTTCATCTCTTAATTTGGCCTCATTCGCCATGAACTCACTTACTCTCCAAATAATTTCCCTAGCCTGACTTCTAGTAGTTTTTCCTTGGGCTACTTTAGGAATAAAGCGAGCCATAGTTGAGGTAGGAACCACTAAAGGAATAAACTATTTAGGATTTACGTTCACTAATTTTACAACCTTAAAAGTCTGCAGAGGCTGTCAGCCATGTTGGTTTAAATCTCATTAGAACGATGTTTTTTTTCGAACCGGACAAATGATCACGCGTGTCAAAATTTAACAGTTATTTTTAAACGGTCTTTTCCAAACAAATTGCATTTTATCAAGAGTGAAATTACTCGTTGAACTGCTTTGCGGATTCGTAATTAGTTTAATAGAATAAATATAAAAATTATTTAGTCTGAAGTTTTTATTTTCACCTATTTTTCAAAACTAGGCGTATGTATTCATAATATCAAAAGCAAACCCAATGCGCAATATGATAGCATTTTAAATGACACCTCATACACAACGTTTGGTAAATAAATAATGATAAAAATATGGATTCAAAATAACGTTGTTTTTATGAGAATTAAACCAGTATGGCTCTGCAGACTCTTAACACACTTAAGGGGGGGGGGGAAAACACACAAACTGACTGACTACAGTAGTTAGATAAAAACAAACATATAACCAACTAAATAATTGTTTATCGTACACTTGAGTAAACATTCCTAACACGCTAAACCACAAGCAAATAAATCGCACGCAGTCTGGAAACGTACTGAATGTGCATCCGTAGGTAACAATTAACGTAACTTATTTTAGAAGCAAGCGTGGGAAAGTCTGACAGTAGCGAATGTTTCCAGGACTGCAGGCATATTGGGCCCTCCACCCGTCTCCTCCCTATCACCGCTCGGCGGGCTCGAGGCCGGACCTTCGCCGCGCGGTCTATACCTTTGACTGGAAACGTTGAATAATGTTCAGATTTGATAATGATGCTGTCCCCCACAACTGTATGCCATATGTCCACACTGGCTTCAAGACAACTTTGTACAGTAATAGTTTATTTTCAGTGGAGAGGTGGGATCTTTTTCCAAAAAGCCAATACATTTTAGAAAATTTTTTATTTAGTTGCAATCTTTTATTCCAGATATGGCTCTACCATGTCAGTCGCCTATCTAAGTAAATTCCTAGATATTTAACATCATTTCGTTGAGTTAGTAGAGTGTTGTTTAAGGAAACATTTGGACAGTTTTCCGAATTAAGCGTAAATGTAATGTGTATAGATTTACTCTCGTTTACTTGTATTCTCCAACGTTTTACCCAATCTGTCATTGAATTTAAAACATCTTGCAAGATCTGAGAAGCTGTAAAAGGGTTCCGATGAGAAGCAAGGACTGCAGTATCATCTGCAAATGTTGCAGTTAGAGTTTCTTGGTGAGTTGGAATATCAGCTGTGAATATTGTGTACAATAAAGGGCCCAAAACACTACCCTGTGGAACTCCAGATTCAATTAATTTTAGATTTGAATAACAATTTTGAAATTTTATTCTAAAGTATCGTTGGGATAGGTAAGATTTTATTAGATTGTAGAAATTATGAGGTAGAAGTAATTTAATTTTGAACAACAGCCCATCATGCCTGACTTTATCAAAAGCCTGGCTTATATCGAGAAATGCTGCTGAGCAAAATTCCTTTTTTTCTAAGTATGCCTGATTTTATCAACAACTCGATGCACCTGTTCAATTGTTGAATGGTTAGGTCGAAATCCGAACTGATGATTTGGAAGTAAATTTTGCTCAGTTAATAATGGATTTAATCGTTTCAAAAACAATTTTTCAAACAGTTTTGATGGACCGGTAGGAGACTTATCGGTCTGTATGAAGTAACCTGATGAGGTGGTTTACCAGGTTTCAGAATAACAATAATGTCAGCTACCTTCCACTGAGATGGAATGTACTTGAGTCTCAACATGGCGTTGAACAATATAGTAAGGAAAACAATCGCTTTCCTAGGGAACTCTTTTAGCACCTTTCCTGTAATAAGGTCATAGCCAGGAGATTTTTTTAGCACGAAGTCCTTCGATTGCTCCCTTTACTTTCGATGGTTTGAATGAGGTTATTGGCATTTCAAGCTGATTAGGTGAGTCCAGAGATTCTTTAACATTTGGACCAATGTCATAACATCTGTTTACAGGATTAGGTTTGAATACATTTGAAAAATGGTTAGCAAACAAGTCTGCCTTTTCCATGCTACTTTTAGTCCAAGAACCGTCAGGCTTGGAAATAGGAGGGATTGGGACTTGTGGCTGCGTCATCCTTTTCCTCACTTTCCATAATGAGTAATCAGTCGCCTCAGTGGGAGAAAGTGTTGATGTGAATTCCTGAAACCAAACATTGTTTATATCATGCAACATTCTTTTCAGCTGTTGGGAGGCCCGGTTGAAGTTTGTTTTATCAACAGCATTTCTTGAATGTTGCCAGATTCTTCGCAAGCGACGTTTCTCAGCAATCTTTTGTTTTATGTAAAACAGATAGTTAATTTGATTAATAGTTTCATTGCGCAGTTCCGGAGTTGATTTCCAAGCAGAAGCCTGAACGGAAGAAGTGAAGATTTCAACTGCATCATCTTTGTCTCCTCCGGTTTTTAAGGGAATGGTCAGATTTAAGGTATTGTTCAACAACTCTCGAAATTGATCCCAATTATTGTTTTTGTTTGACAGTGTAGGAGGTTTTCCCTTTGACATAATAGACGAGCTTATAGTCAGTATCAAAGGCGAAAGATCAGATGAAAGATCAAGAGATGAGGTGATATCCACGTAATTTTGAGAAATCCCTTTGGTTACAAAAAAGTCAAGCAGGTCTGGAATTTTATTTACATCTGTTGGCCAATAAGTAGGATGACCAGTTGATAAATAATTTAAATTATTATTATTTATACATTTTTGCAGATTTCTTCCCCGAGGATTTACTAGTCTTGATCCCCACATTACATGTTTAGCATTGTAGTCACCTCCTGCCAGGAAGCGAGGACCAAGTGAGCTGAAAAACTGATTGAATCGCTGGTCTGAGATGTTAAATCTAGGTGGACAGTAAAGGGAAGACATTGTCAAAGGACCCATCCAATCTTCAACTACAACACTGGTAGCTTGAAAATCATTGTACTGAAATTTTGTAATTTCATGATGTTTGATAGTAGTTTTAATTAAAACAGCACTTCGCCCATGAGCGGTATTGTCGGGGTGGTTGGTGCTATAAATAGAAAAATTTGGAATTTTAAAGTAATTTAAGACAATAAAATGTGTTTCAGTTATTAGCATTATATCAATTTTATGCATTGAAATAAAAATCTTAATATGTAGCCGGAGATTCCTTAGATTTGTTACAACTATTTGTATGGTGATCAGAACCGCATTTCACACAGCGATTATTGTACCAACAGTAGGATTTGGTAAGCCCGTACCGTTGACACTTTTTGCACTGTACCACGTCATTACGTTTATAGGGAGGTTCGAATACAATTCTAGCATTTAGTAAGAACAGTACATTGAAAATGTCCTTGTTATTGGGTGTGGGTTCTAAGTCTACAAAAAATATAGACAGAGGATCTTTAGTTCTAGAACTTTTCAGATTTGATATGTCTCTAACAGCATAACCATGAGCGTCTATAGCTGCTTTTATATCCTGAAGTTCAGTGGAAAAGTGCATGTTTTTAAGCACAACTCTGTAGGCCCTGTCCTGTTTAATTTGATAAGTGTGAAAGCTTACCTTCATGTCAGTTAAATGTTTGACTAGGGTAGGGTATGCATCGATGTTTACAGCATTAATTTTTACCTTGTCTCTGGTAATACATTTGTATGAATAAGAATCATTTGTTATCACTTTTTCAATGCTTACAATCATACTCTTAATATCGGAAATGTTTGGGATAAATATTGGTGGAGGTCTTACCTCTGCTTTGTTGGCGTCTTGGTCATGAGACATTTTTTCATCTGCAGTTTGTTTTGGATTATTTAGACACTCAAAACTATTGCGTAAGTTGATAGGATTGTTCATATCAGACCCTGTACAAGGTTTTTTTAACATTCAACCCATTACCTGAGGGCCAAAGTCTCTTATTTCTGATCGGCACCCTTTGCCAACCGTTTTTGTTTGGTGTCTCATCTTCACGTTGCTTGGGAAGAGTGTGTCCAAGTGATTCGGTTACTATTTCTTCATTAGAGCAATAATTGTGGTCATTTCCCATATCAATGAACAATACTTTGTTTACATTTGACGGGTTAACCTTTGAGGTATTCATTTACTTTACAATTACGTTCACATCAATATATTGGTAAGAAAATACACAAGTAAACACAAAAACGCGAATTTCCTTACATATTGTAAGTATTTTTACAATTAAAAAGAACAATAATTATTAAATATTTCTAAAAAATATCGGAACGAAATAAACACAGTTTTACACAGAAAGGTATCAAACAGCTGAATGATGGAAAATTTTCGGTTGTAAACAATATTACTTTCGGTAGTAAACAATAGACAGCTGTTGAAAATATGATGTTTCACAGGTTGTAAACACATAACGAAAACAGCTGAACTCATAGTAGTGTAGTGAAAATGTATATATGTGTTAACAACCAACAATATTTAATATTGCTGATAAAATTATATTTCCTTGATCCTTATTTTATTTACTATACATTTTTATTACTATTATTTACATTTTTAACCATTAAATTATACCAACTGTATATAATACATATATAGCATTCAGTAGGCCAGGATGAATGAATAAAAATGCTGAGAGTATGGTCAGCACATAGCTGGCCGTGGGACATTCAAAGCCTCGGAGGTCAGGTACTGCTGAGGGAAAGTTTGAAATTATTATGTAGATTGTGGCGTGGTAGGGAAATGTTTAATTCATACTAATTATTGTTCTCATACTTTTAATTACATTAGTGGTAACTGGAACTGAGCTGTTCCCTGCTCCCATAAGAAAGCGGTCTCTGCTTCTTTTTTCTCTGTGATAATACATAAAATAACCGACCTTATAACAAACATTTTATTCTACAACAATCATTTCTTAACTCAACTTGTTGACTTATTTTGGTTTTTAGCACCCTGTAGAAGGAACAAAGATATGCATTGTGATGTACGTGGTATAAAATAGCTACAAACGAGCTCTGAATCTCCCTGAAAGTTCAGGCCACCACTCAGGCCTGTGCATGTTACCAGCAGTTGTAAAAAATGTTTGTTCAAGTTGTTTGTAAACCTGAAAAAGAATAAAAAATCAATAGATTTTATTTTAATTTAATTCGTAGGCATGAACTAAAATCTGACGATACATTAAAATAAATAGCATCTAACTTAATTACATTATTATCATACCAATAATACAACACATATTCTTTGTTTAAGGTGGTGCGGCCGGCATTAGGGACAACTGAATTCCAATAGATCATAGCACTCTAGCTTTAACAGGAGCAGATGGAGGCTCGTGAGTGTGCGTGCGTATTTCAAGGCCCCCCACTCTGCAGTCTTCTCTCTACGCCTAACCCCTTCTGCCCCTTATTTCAAACTATTCAAATCTTAATGCTTGTCGGCCCGCCTGATTTGCTTCTTGCGTGTTGGCAATAGAGACTGTGTTCTGTTCATCCCGCTGTCCTTACGCGACAATCCAGAGCAACAATTTCCACTCAGTCTGCACACTTTCTACTGAAAACAGGATAAATATTCTTCTGTCTGCTTTTAGACAAGACTATAGTTTCTGGAATTATAATTATTATACAATAAGATAAAATGCGTAAAAAATATGAACTAGTTACTGTATACATTTTATTTCATAATGCTATAAAAGTTTGTAACAGGTCGACAAGTGATATGTGTTAGGATACGGATGCAGTATAAAATATATAAAAGTTCAAATCTATTTAAGGATATACATATTTATTATACCTGGGTAACCCTGACCTAAACACATTACATAACAATAAGGTAAAATCAATAAATATAAATGTACATATTTTCATTAGTTTGAATAAATGTATTTTCAGATTTAAAAAACAAAATTACTTGGAGAATCCATATTTTAACATTACTAAGTATTATATATTGTTGTAAATCCATTGATTATGATGGATACATCCATATTATACATGTATGTTAGATAAACAAATTGCACATTTTTAAATAGGCTGTATAATAGCATTAACTACATTAAATAAAATATTAGCTTTTAGTACTTTAGTACTAAATTAACAGTAGTATTGTTGACGTATTGGTCACCAGCTAAATAATATGCGTGGATGAATTGTTACCAGCAATAACAGAATTGACTATCTTGTTTATTTACTTTTGTAATATATTTACGTATGTTGGCAGTAAGTCTTGAACTGGTATGACGTACTGAATAAACGATTGCCCCATTGGTCAACCAAGCCACGCCTTCGCCCCTCTCTCCCCAGGCCTTCTTCCCGACACACAAAACACAACACACAACACACCACGCGGTCTGTCCCATCATCTGTATCCAGTCTAATCCATTTACCTCATGGTCGGCCAATTCAGTATATTTAACTATAAAATACGTTTTATTCCTAACTAACCTTCACCATTATGTTGATGATAACGTCGCCAACATAACAACTTTCTCAGTATCACAGATGGGCAAAGCCAGACAGGTGACATACAGGAGTGGACCTACCCACGGCAGTTGTGTCTGTGTCGTCAGTGAGAGTTTAGTAAGAAGTAAACTCAAAGCAGTTGGTGCGGGAGCCGGACTGGGGCAGACCTGTGCCTGTCATTGTGCATGTGGACGGGCGCGGGCAATATTAGAATAAAGAAAGCTTACCACCATAAATTGTATTATACGTTTGGGGTGATTTAAATGTCTAGACAAGTTAATATAATTAGAAATTGATTGTAGCAAAATATAGTGTACATTCAACAAAACACATTGACATAATTTTCCATCCCGCAAACATATTTATTAGTTTTAGACAAATATAAACAGATTGAATAAAAAATAAATTAATTTTTAAGTTAAATAAAATATGTTAGATGGTTATATTTATTTGATATATTAAATTTCAAAATTTGTCTTTGTAAATCCAAACCGTTTCCAAGATGAACTCACCCCCAAGGTTGGTGAAAATGACATATTTAGTAGCCTCTAAGTACAAAAATAAGTAACAGAAAATTCAAAAATGTTCTATACACATTTTAAAGTTACATATTAATAAATATTTGCATAAAAACATATTTATTAGTTTTTAACAATTATAAAAATATTGAATTTAAAAATGTTTTTTTAAAAGTTAAATAAAATATGTCAGGTGGTTATATTTATTTGATATATTTAATTTACAAATTTGGATTTGTAAACTCAAACCATTTCCAATATCAACTCCCAAGGTAGGTGAATATGACATATTCAGTAGCCTCTAAGTACACAAATAAGTGACAAAACATTTTAAAAATGCTTTATACATATTTAGAAGATATAGACGAATAAATATTTACATTACAAATTTTAATTAAATTCTGAAAATGTTTGGCTACACCACCAATTTTCTTAATGTTCCTATCATAAAATTATACCATATAAAATTTAAAAATATGCTTTGATTTTATTATTAAAATGTTGAACTCTCAAGTCTCAATAATCATGAGATTATGATTTTCTAATTTGATGAGATATAATACTATTCTTGATATTAATTATTATAAATCCTGGGACGAAAAATTATTTTAACTTGTAGCTATAATTTTTTCTGTATTTTCCTTAGGTCTTTTATTTTCCATTTTTAAAGATTTATTTAAAAATGGACAGATGTTAAAGATCATGATGACTTATTTCCTGATAGAAACTACATGAGATACGTCATGTGTTTATAGGTCTGTATTTAAAATGTTAGGATAAATTCAAAGTTTAGTAACATGTTGAATTTACTATTTATTAAAGATACAAGAAGACTGTCTGCTCATATGGGTCTCAGAAAGCAGGTTTTCTGTTATATAACATTAGTTCTTGTACTGCTTTCACAGGCTGTGCCAGCAGCTCCATCTCTCTGTCTCTCTCCATATACAAGGTTTCACAAAAGTCCCACCTCCAACCCACCACTATAACTTTTGAACGGAATGAAACAAACCAATATCCTTTGGGGATAGTTATGTAATGACAATGATTTTTGTGCTATGTGAGAACTTAGCTCCTCAACCCAAATGAGGAGTTGGGGGGAGTCCAAAATTTCAAATGCAAACCGCCATCAAGTGAAACCTCATTTTAAAAATCTTTATAAAAGAAGAACAATCCCAGAAACTAGAGGTCTCTATCTCAATCAAGTGAAAAACTACAGCCCGTCGAAGGTTTATTAAAAAGGTACACTAAAAAAACAATGGTTTTTTTTGACTCATATGTTTGGATTTTTGATCTTTGTACTTAAAAAATAAAAAAAAAAAAAAAAAAAAACAAAATTCTTGATAGTAATCTGTTTGCTTAGATTTTTTTTATTTTTCTAAACATCGCTTATTTTGGATGGTGGATGAAATCTCTTGAGTACATCAAAGTATTGTTCAGCATTGCTTTTTTTTTCATGGGGCATATAGTCAATAAGTCATATAGTCAATAAGTCATATAGTCAATTAGTCATATAGTCAATAAGTCATATAGTCATATAGTCATATATTCATATAGTCAATAAGTCATATAGTCATATAGTCAATAAGTCATATAGTCATATAGTCAATAAGTCATATAGTCAATACCCCTTTACAATTCCAAAAACTGTAGTCATCAGTTGTCATGATGATTCAGTCACTTTTCCTTTAACAGTTCCTTGCTCTACCTATATCATACTCTGGCTTTTGGATTTAGGAGTCGAATGGGGCATTCAGGTTTCATCTCCAGTGACTACTCTTGAAAACACAGCTCCACATTCACTTTCAAACATCTGCAAAAATGTTTGAGCAGCTGCACAACTGGTGGAAAACAGGTAATGTTGACTCCATGGCAACTGAACTGTAAATGATGAAGCATGCACATCTAAGTTGCCAAACTGGTTCTCAGTGGTGCACTACAACCAAGCTACAATACCCTGTGCTCTGCAGCTGCCAGCGTTGTACTTGATGCGAGTAATAAAGACGGGAAACTTTTTGGATGCTCCCGTATATTAAGTTTACCAAAAGTAAATGTAAAATAACAAAATTAGAGGTGCTTTTCTTACTTCTCCTGACGAGTGTCCCAGAGCAGAGTTAAGGATAAAGTCAGGTGGTGCTATAACATCAACCAATGTGACGGCTTCATTCTTTAGTTCCTCACAAAGGCTCAGGATAGTGGCCTGGATCAACTGGCTCTGTTCAGCATCTATGTAGCCACCTTAGACAATAGACATTAAGTTTTCTTAATTTTTGAGATTTTTTAGAATTAATTGTGTAATTACAATACATTGCAATTTTAAAGTTGCTAAAGTTAATTTGAGAAAACCGCCTTTATGTTCATATAGTTTAAAAAAAAGTAAATTTGGAACAGGAAAGCAGGCTAACCTTATTAAAAATTCAAAATCACCCTTGGGAATTGGGTGTTTTATCATTGTTATACAAAACATTCAAGTAGCCTTGAAATATCTGCATGTGTGTTTTATTATTTTTTTATGATGCTTTCAAAGGACTTCTCAAAGGAATCTTTAAAGGGGTAATTGCTGCTTCTTGTCAATATAGTTGACATCAAGTACTATATCCTGTGCCTTAAACAATTCTTTTAACTTTCAATAATAATGTGAAAAGGTTGAGTGGAGTGATGTCAAAATATAGGAGACATGACTGGAAAAAAAAAAAAAAACTAGATAACACAAATATTTTTATAATAAATATGCCATATTCTATATACATATATATATTTTCATTCGCTCCTTTGTATGTTGTGTTTTAATGAAGTTTTTAGGTGATAGATAAATTTTTTCCATGCTATTTTACTAGTCCTATACATAGTTAAATTTAATTGTATTGCTATTGTTTATTTATTGAATGACCAAACTTGAATTTAAAGTACTTTTACAGCAAATACTGCAAGAGTGCTAGAAGGAGTCTGCTACAAGGAGTTTGGGATTGCAAAGGACCAATGATGTGATGATGTAAGCTAGCTGCAAACCATTGCAGCTGCCTTTATGCCCTGCGTTGATGCATGTTTCATTTCTTTGTGCATATGTTTTTAAAACATATTTGTTATATTGTGAATTTGAGTGTGAGTAAACATATTATGACTGTAGACTTTCTTAATGTTCCTATTGTCTTTTACATTTTTGTCTCCTGTTTTTTATAGATTGTTCTTATCACATTAGTCATATATTGTTCATTTGTTTGAACAGATTAATATAACTCTTGAAGAGGATTTTTATCTCAACAAGTAATCATTGTCTGTTGTATGTCAAACAATGTACTCTTGGCAACACATCATACCAGAGCTTCTTTTAAATGCAACCAAGCATGCTCATGTTAAGTTGGCACACTCATTAAATAAAGCATATTACTCAAGGATTTTTTTCTCTGAATGACTATTATAAAGGACATTGGCTTAAGCGATTACTGAACAAATGTTTTGGTGCAATTGTTCAGTTGTAAGGATTTTTACTGATATATTCTGTGCTTTTTTATTTCTCAGATTTTTTATCTTAAGACCATAATCAGAATTCCTTTTTAAAATGTAAACATAGTTACAGCAAGAAAGCTATAAATTATAAGTATTTTAAGACAGCAAAATGTTAGCTTGAGCACAGGAGATAATTTCCGTTCAATTTTACCATTTATTGTGAAAATTTCCGTAGCTCCTTTCAAGACACAAAATATTAGTGTAAACATAAAGATCCCCTCAATACCACTGTACGTGTGATGGGTGGGCAAGTAGTCAATACCACTGTACAATTATGGGTGGGCGGGCGGTTAAATACCTCTCTGAAGGAGTTCCTGCACCATGGATAGGTCAGTGATGTACGTGTTCTGAACAGGCTTTCTATCTGAATGAGGTCCTACTACCTAGATGAGTCAGGATGTACGTGATCTAATCAGGCTTTTGATCTGATGGAGGTCCTGCTCCTTAGACAGGTAATGGATGTACATGATTTGAGCCGGTTTTTTTATGGTGGGTCAATACCACTGTACCTGTTTGGGTGGGGAGTGGTTTCACTACCACTATTCGTGTATAGGTGGGGAGGGGGGATCAGTACCATGGTACATGTATGGGTAGGTAAATACCTAACTGAAGGGGGTCCTGCAACATGGATAGTATGGTGTATAGATGTTCTAAGCAAGCTTCCTATCTGAAGGACATCCTGCTATTTGGCTAGGTCAGGGATGTACTTAATGTGAGCATGCTTTCCATCTGAAGGAGGTTCTGCAACATGGGTAGGTCAGGGATATATTTAATTTGAGAAGGCTTCCTATTTGAAGGAGGCCCTGCTATTTGTATAGGTCAGAGATGTGCAGACTTGAGCAAGCTTTCTATCTGAAGGAAGTCCTGCAACATGGATAGTCACGAGTATAAGTGTTCTGAGCAGGCTTTCTATGTGAAGGAAGTCCTGCAGTATGGATAGTCAGAGTATACGTGATCTGAGCAGGTTTTCTATCTGAATCAGGTCTTGCTACCTAGACGGGTTATGGATGTATGTATCAATATATATTGTACATATGGTTTTAATGGTTTTTTTATAAATTGCAAGTCATTTATTCTACAAATAGGAATTCCAGTAGTAATTTTGTTTGTCTTTAAATTTAAAAGAAATTTATTATTATTTGTTATATCTTACACAATTTTTAATGATTTACAAAAACTATTCAATGCTTTTGCAATAGTAGTTTTTGGTTACCAGGAAACTAAACTAACAAGATAATTCATAACATAAACATACACAACAATACAAATAGTTTATATCTTAACATTTATCATTTGTATGGAAAGGAATAATCTTTTATGATTAAGTATTAATCGATCAATAACCTAAGATACTAAGTGTTGAAATCAAAACTGTTTTCAAATTAATTAATTAATTAATTGGGACAGTTGAGAAATTGAAATTGACCCATTAAAATTTTCAGCTTTAAATCATATATGAAACAATGGTACTTTAAAGTAACATTATAAAAAATATAAATAATCCAACCAAACAATTTCGAATTGTTTTAAATATTATTTTAAAATTAAATTATAAGAATATTTATTGAAATTAACACTATTGACTTTATGTAGTTGTTAAGCTATTCTCAGGTTTTATCCAAACAAATGAAATTTGTATTGTTTGTAATAAAAGAAATAAGTTTCCTACCATAGAAAACAATAATATGAGTAGCCTATCCTTGAGTATTAGGGTAGCCTTTTCCCTCTACAAAAACCGCCCCAAAACATGGGTTTCTATTTCAGTGATTCCTTATTATTGATCATATCTTTACACTTGAAGTGTCATTGAATATGGAAAAAACTGTTCTAGTGGACCATAACCTGCTTTTTTTTGGAAAATTATGTAATTTTTTAGTAATTGGTCAGTGAAGTAAGCAAAACTTCAGATGTCCTTATAGACTATTTTAAATTAAAAAACTCAAAAAAGCAACTTATGGTCCACTAGATTGGCCTTTAGTAAACAAATAGCACTCACTATACCTCGTTCTAATATTAAATACAAACCGTGCAGTTGAAATAGAAAAGCATGTTATATCGCCCTAACAGACGATTCGTGCGAACCAAGTGGCCATGTTATGAACTGTTTGCTCCAACTTACATCCTCGTAACTTATTTAGACTCCTGTATGTTTAAAGACCACCCTAAAAACATACTGATTACAGAACTGAATCTCTTTACTGTATAACCAAACCTAAACCACCTTCAACTGCTAATGGGCACTAGTCATGTCTTACTGCTCGTTCTGCTGGCCAACATTTCTATCACTTATTACAGAACTGAATCTCTTTACTGTATAACCAAACCTAAACCACCTTCAACTGCTAATGGGCACTAGTCATGTCTTACTGCTCGTTCTGCTGGCCAACATTTCTATCACTTATTACAGAACTGAATCTCTTTACTGTATAACCAAACCTAAACCACCTTCAACTGCTAATGGGCACTAGTCATGTCTTACTGCTCGTTCTGCTGGCCAACATTTCTATCACTTATTACAGAACTGAATCTCTTTACTGTATAACCAAACCTAAACCACCTTCAACTGCTAATGGGCACTAGTCATGTCTTACTGCTCGTTCTGCTGGCCAACATTTCTATCACTTATTACAGAACTGAATCTCTTTACTGTATAACCAAACCTAAACCACCTTCAACTGCTAATGGGCACTAGTCATGTCTTACTGCTCGTTCTGCTGGCCAACATTTCTATCACTTATTACAGAACTGAATCTCTTTACTGTATAACCAAACCTAAACCACCTTCAACTGCTAATGGGCACTAGTCATGTCTTACTGCTCGTTCTGCTGGCCAACATTTCTATCACTTATTACAGAACTGAATCTCTTTACTGTATAACCAAACCTAAACCACCTTCAACTGCTAATGGGCACTAGTCATGTCTTACTGCTCGTTCTGCTGGCCAACATTTCTATCACTTATTACAGAACTGAATCTCTTTACTGTATAACCAAACCTAAACCACCTTCAACTGCTAATGGGCACTAGTCATGTCTTACTGCTCGTTCTGCTGGCCAACATTTCTATCACTTATTACAGAACTGAATCTCTTTACTGTATAACCAAACCTAAACCACCTTCAACTGCTAATGGGCACTAGTCATGTCTTACTGCTCGTTCTGCTGGCCAACATTTCTATCACTTATTACAGAACTGAATCTCTTTACTGTATAACCAAACCTAAACCACCTTCAACTGCTAATGGGCACTAGTCATGTCTTACTGCTCGTTCTGCTGGCCAACAGTTCTATCACTTATTACAGAACTGAATCTCTTTACTGTATAACCAAACCTAAACCACCTTCAACTGCTAATGGGCACTAGTCATGTCTTACTGCTCGTTCTGCTGGCCAACAGTTCTATCACTTATTACAGAACTGAATCTCTTTACTGTATAACCAAACCTAAACCACCTTCAACTGCTAATGGGCACTAGTCATGTCTTACTGCTCGTTCTGCTGACCAACAGTTCTATCACTTATTACAGAACTGAATCTCTTTACTGTATAACCAAACCTAAACCACCTTCAACTGCTAATGGGCACTAGTCATGTCTTACTGCTCGTTCTGCTGGCCAACATTTCTATCACTTATTACAGAACTGAATCTCTTTACTGTATAACCAAACCTAAACCACCTTCAACTGCTAATGGGCACTAGTCATGTCTTACTGCTCGTTCTGCTGGCCAACATTTCTATCACTTATTACAGAACTGAATCTCTTTACTGTATAACCAAACCTAAACCACCTTCAACTGCTAATGGGCACTAGTCATGTCTTACTGCTCGTTCTGCTGGCCAACATTTCTATCACTTATTACAGAACTGAATCTCTTTACTGTATAACCAAACCTAAACCACCTTCAACTGCTAATGGGCACTAGTCATGTCTTACTGCTCGTTCTGCTGGCCAACAGTTCTATCACTTATTACAGAACTGAATCTCTTTACTGTATAACCAAACCTAAACCACCTTCAACTGCTAATGGGCACTAGTCATGTCTTACTGCTCGTTCTGCTGGCCAACAGTTCTATCACTTATTACAGAACTGAATCTCTTTACTGTATAACCAAACCTAAACCACCTTCAACTGCTAATGGGCATTAGTCATGTCTTACTGCTCGTTCTGCTGGCCAACAGTTCTATCACTTATTACAGAACTGAATCTCTTTACTGTATAACCAAACCTAAACCACCTTCAACTGCTAATGGGCACTAGTCATGTCTTACTGCTCGTTCTGCTGGCCAACATTTCTATCACTTATTACAGAACTGAATCTCTTTACTGTATAACCAAACCTAAACCACCTTCAACTGCTAATGGGCACTAGTCATGTCTTACTGCTCGTTCTGCTGGCCAACAGTTCTATCACTTATTACAGAACTGAATCTCTTTACTGTATAACCAAACCTAAACCACCTTCAACTGCTAATGGGCACTAGTCATGTCTTACTGCTCGTTCTGCTGGCCAACAGTTCTATCACTTATTACAGAACTGAATCTCTTTACTGTATAACCAAACCTAAACCACCTTCAACTGCTAATGGGCACTAGTCATGTCTTACTGCTCGTTCTGCTGGCCAACATTTCTATCACTTATTACCACATATCGCATTCCATTTCATTTTTTAATGTTTATTCTCAATTAAATTAGTAAATTTAAAATAATTAAACTAGCTGAGTTTCGGTTTTCCCCCGAAATAAGGACTCACGGCGGTTGCTGTTTTGCTTATCACGCTGACACTGGTTAATCTATATACTCAGTGGTATGATATTTTAATGTTAATTTGGAATATCTATGTTTTAATCATAATATTTTGAATGGTACGATTTTCATAAAATAATCGACTTTTTAATAAAGCCTACATTAACAATTACAGTACATTAATTATTTGCAATCCATATTACCTGCTCTTGAGGTTTTATAATTATAATCAGAACAATATTTGAACTAAAGATATTTTAACACAATAAAACTATTATTAGTTACATTGTTGTTGAATAATTTAAATAATCCAGATATTTTGTTAAATTGTAATGTATTTGTTTTCTTGGTATGGTACTACATATATTTTGTATAGATTAGTTTTTAACACTAAAGGTGACTTTTATACTTTGGATTATGTATAATAAGTACCAAATATCTATGCAGTACTGGGTCATTATAATAGTTAATTATGTATAACTATACTAGTGCAGTATTTTTGCTGCAACTAATATTGTTAATTACCTTTTCTGATACAATTTCTTTACGTTTTCGTGGCCTGCTTAAGTACAGAGGCAAGAACGATCCGCATCATTCCTCTGTAAAACTAGCATTGACAACGATCAGCCACAAGAGGATGGCTTTTCGATTCGCCTGGGCCTACTCGTCTCTCTTCACTCTCCTGGAAATAGACTTCCGGCCTGCGTCGGTGAGAATGTATCCCTAGTAAATGCATTATTGACCAGTGATGACTTGGCAGTTTGCGAAACGGCCATCTTAACTTAATACTAAATATTTTGAGGTTAACAAAATATTACTCTTTATTACCTTGGTGTAGAAAGACCAGGTGTTTGTCCAGAGAGGAAAGCCCATACAGAGCACAGACCTTAGTGAGAACAAGCTGTGCTTCTGTGCTGTGTTGGTCAGCCCTGCAGCATAGTTCCCACATGCACTGGGTCAGGTAATGCTGTCATTCATAATAATGGATGTTAGTATGTTTAAACAGTGCATCTACAGGACTAAAAATTCTATTTTATTTTACCCCTTTTGCTCCCAGAAACTTTTTAAGAAACTAATTCAAAAATCCCAGGCGTTTTGCCTGCAAAAATCAGTTTTGCAAAATGTTACTATAAATGTTACTATAAAGACAATATTTATTGAGATACATTGACAATTTTCATTTTTTTTTTTACTACAAAGACATTTCTTTAACTGTGATAAATAATAGCATACAAAATAACATGTTACAATTTTTTTATTTCACAGACATGCATACAGTATATAAAAACTTTGGGACATTTTTAGACTTAAACATTTTTATTAAAAAAATACTTTGTCAGTTACACTGAACATCATTATTTTGTCTGCTTTAAGCATTTTAAATTTCAACATAAAATGTCCTGCAACAAAAACTTTAAATGTTTTGTATGAATATTTACAGTTGAAATTTCCAGCTGAATTCCAGCATTCTTTTCACTTATTTTATATAGTTACAAATCATATTGGCTAAAAATGATAGTTAAAATTAAAGGTTATCATATTTTGATCAATTTTAAATATGGTATCAACAAGAAGATTGTAGCCAATTTCCGATTTTAAAATAATTTTGATCAGACATCTGTAAAATCGGACATTGGGCATTTATGAACGTCCAATTGTTGGGAGTGAAAGGGACAGTGAACAATTTACTAATTTAACAATTTATTTTAGAAACTATATTATTGTTGCTGTGTGTTTGAAATGCTGTAATGTAAATAATTTTAATAATCCAAACAAAAACTGTACATTTGGTTTTCAGGTATCCTCTTAACTGTCTGGATTAATTTTTTACGATCAAACATTGTAGTATGTGTTAATCCTATAAGGGTTTCTATTTTTTAATTTTTATTGCTTAGCTTAAATCTACAGATTATACAATTTAACATGAAAGATATGCTATGATTGTGGAACTGTCAATTTAAGTTTGTTTTATGTAAATATATATGATTTGATTTATTTATATTTTTCATTGCACACTTCAGGTATTTGTGTGGAACTTATACATGAATCCACTATATAAACAAGTTATAAGGCAACTGAAATTACAATAATATAAGTTCAGTTAACAGTAGACCTTACTTCAGAGTGTTTGGTTAGGCAACATCAAGTGATAGAACCATAATTATTAAAGTTCAAAGATGTCTTATTTTACCAGGCATAGTTAGGGCTGAGAATCCCTCTCTAACATTTAACCTAGAGACAAAAGGCTTAAGGATGACCAATAACAATAATCCCATATTTTAGGTTATCTTTTTACAGTAAAATATTAAATATAATTTGGACAGCTTAATTGTTCATATCTTAAAGCTAGATAGTACCATTTGTTCATAACAGTTACGAATGAGGCATATCCTGATATTTAAACGCCAACATTTTCATAATTGAAAACTAAGAAAAATTCACAAAAGTTGTCATAAACAAAAGGGCGTGGTCTTAGGAGAGGCTGAAGTGGATTAAGAGTGGCCTTCTTGGATATTATTGGCTGGCTAACTTCAACAACATACCTCCCCAAAAACAAAGGCGAGACTATGGGCTCTGTAGACTTGTGGTTGTTTCCTGGCAGTAAACATGTCCTTGTTGTGCTTGTGTTCTCACTCCTTGACTGTCTTCTCTCAAACCTAAATGTCAATTCATAAAATGGATCAACATACCTCACCATAGGCAAGAGTGAGACTCCTGGCTCTGTAAACTTGTGCGTGGTTCCTGGCGGTAAACCTGTCTTTCCCTTGGTGTGCTTGGGTTTCTAACTCCTTGTTTGTCTTCTCAGCCAGCCAACATATGAGCCACCGGTATGCCTCCAGTATAACTGCACATTAGCATTTATTATTTTTCCTACATTTACAGAGCAAGCTAAATTAAAAAAAAATACTTATAAGTGAGAATAACTGTATATGACTTGATGTTATTTAAAAAAAATGTAAGTCAAATACTTATCAAGCAAGGAAAAAATCTATCTTTTGGGAGACTGGGAGTTTATTTATTTGTTACTGTAGCCTTGAATGTATAGTATAGCATGCAATGTATTTAGGCTGTTGAAAGTAATATAGTAATATTGCACAGATTCCTCTTTCTACAGACATAATTGGACCAACTTACTTAGAAGGTTTTGAAAATAAATATGCATTGTGCAATCAGGTGTTGGGACTACAATGTAAATAGTTAATATGTAATGTCCTGCGGTGCGGACTAAGTAATTGTTTGGTGTTGTTATTACTGTATGCAACATATGCTCCACTTTTAACGTTTATTGTCTCTCTCTCTCTCTCTCTCTCTCTCTCTCTCTCTCTCTCTCTCTCTCTCTCTCTCTCTCTCTCTCTCTCTCTCTCTCTCTCTCTCTCTCTCTCTCTCTCTCTCTCTCTCTCTCTCTCTCCCTCCCTCCCTCCCTCCCTCTCTCTCCCTCTCTCCATCCCCCTTTCAATTAACAAGACATCACCTTTGATCTAAAATTGGTAAATTTAAAAATATTTCTTCACTGTAACTAGTAATTATGAATAATTTGATATTTGAAAATTTTTTTCTAATCTTAGATCTTAGGCTTATTACTTCATTGGTTGCGTGGATGACTATTGTCATCCAGGGAAATTTGTTTTGTTGCTGTAAGTGGTTGGTAACAGTAACATCCTTGAGAGGTCATGTACCTTTCCTTTGTTTAGTCTAGTAAACAAAAGTACCGGTTTAGACTCCAGAGTGAGAGTGCTTTGCGCGGACCACTTGTAAAATATTTGTAACAATTGTTTTGAGTAACTTAGTAAGAAGTGTGTAAATTCAGTAAATTGTTGTAAGAAGTGTTCTGAGTTATAACACAAATTATTTTGTGTTGTTAGGTTTTCTATGTCTAAGATATGTATGTCCTTAACTCATTTTCTATTTAGCTTTTTATTACAATTACTTACAGTAGTTACAATTATTTAGTTTTATTGCAATTTGGGTACTTCGCAAAATAATTGAAGCTTTTAACTTTGCAAACATTTTAATGTAATTAGTAAAAATGACAAGTTGAAATTTATTATTTTATGTATATTGGTTAAAATAAATAAACCATTGAAAGTTTGTTAAAAGTTGTAACTTATATTTAACTAACCAATCAAAAGCCAAACATGTTTTAACATTATGTAAAATACATATGAAATACACGGTTGATGACAATAATCACCGATGCGACCAATGGTGTAACAGATAACCATGTGACCACCACAGTGTTAAGTGGCTGGTGTTATAACTAGAATCTATATTTCCCGGTGACAACCGTGTCAAGGTGCTATGTACATTACTTGCAAGATAACCAGACGTTTCGCCCATACTGTGATGTGGCATCCTCAGTGGTTGTTACTAGAAAATATAGATTCACCATTTTTCCTCTAAGACAAAATATTTACTCAAACTGTGTAACCTGCTCAAAGACATTATATTAATTTAAAGTGATATAACTATTGAATGACTAAACTTTAACTATAAAGTAACCTGTAGTTACTGCAGGTTGCTTCTAAGGTCACTAGGACTAGGATTTCTGTAAAAAGTTAAAGAAAATGTGTAACCATTTAGCATAGTTATTGCTGTGGGGAAAGTACTCTGGGAAGTAAAGAAGTAATTACATTGTTAAATAATGCCTGATCAACCATGGTACGGACAGGGGTTACATCAGAATCCAGTAGACTGAGACTTAATAACCAAGTGGTATGTTTGAGGGTAGGGCAGTGAAGGGAGGGTAGTGATGTGTTGTAGCCTACCTGAGCCATTTATTCAGATCATCTGATCGCCATATGATGTGACAAATATATTACATGGCTAAATCATACAAGTTCAATATCTTACATTCCCCCAAATTCATTTTCAAAATATTATTTACATTAGATTTGCGTTGTTGGTATTTCACTTGATTGTAATCTTACCTACTGTATAAATCCTAATTGCTATTTAATATATTAATTTGAGAGTTGAGAAATTAATTTAAAAACTATAATTGTATACCTGATGGTTGACAAAATTCTTGGACACTCCGGCCTAACATCTTGTCAGGTCTGGTTTGGTAGAGGAAATCTGCTGAGTGGAGGGAGAAATGAGGACAGGAAGTATTCCTTCTCTTCCAAAGCTGTACCAACCAATTGCTGGTTTGCTGATGCAATACATTGTTATCTCCCTCATAAGTGCAATTTCCATCATTGTCATTACGAAGATCACCCAATCCTGCACCTAAAATATCCACAATAAGAAGTAATATTCTATCTAACTAAGCAAGTCCTTTTAATTAATTTTACTAGTCATAACGTACTTATAATTTGTTCATATCTAGCGGAGTTATAGATATATACACCACTACTAACCCTCCTTAAAAAAAATTAGTATAAAAAAGATCTAATTTAAAATAGATCAGTATTTCATCATTTATTTTGCTAAAAAAATTTATTTGTTGGTTCCAATCATCACTCAATTACTATTTCTTAAATATAAAGTAATGATGTAATTCCTGTTCAATTCGGCTTTTTTCATATACTCTACAGATTTCTATATAAACTAGGGAACTTCATGAAAAACCTTTATGCACAATTATGAATAGGGTGCACTCTTTTTGTCACTTCAAATGATAAAATTTGTCACAAAATAAGGAAGGAGTTGCATTAACGGCTTCGTGTATTTATAAGAATACAATGCCATTTTTTCAAGGAGTTCTGTTTCAAAATCAAAACAATATGATAACAGTAAATATGTTGGAAAATGACCAATTTGATGTGTGACGGTTTAAAAAATCTCAATACAGTTTGAAAATTATTTCTTAATTTCTATGGATTTCTTGAGTATTTTATCCCATAATCAGCTGGCAGCTGTAGGTTTATCACTGTAATTGTCTCATGCAATTAACTTTGGCTATAACATTTTAAGGCAAATAGTTGAAAAAGGCAATATCAACAAGAATCTAATGTAAATGAACAGAATACGGGTCAAGTGATAAAATTAGCTGTCTCTAGTTAATCCAAAAATTGAGATTATTGGTAGTGTTACAAGTAGTTAAGTTCACACATGAGGGTCATTCAATAACGAGACAAATTACTACTGCTCAAAAAATGGAAGTTTAATTGATCCATATTAAACTTCCAGGGTATGAAGTTTGCATCCTTGCAATGACATATGATCAGCTGTTCAATAATATTTTGTAAATATAGCCTCAAATGTACTTAGTTAACAACGGTGAGTCTGTTCGAGAATTGCACCTTTGAAGAACAACGTACCGTGATTAGATTTTCAGTTTAGCAAGGTGAGAAAGGTATTAAAATCCATGAAACAACGTTAAAAGTGTTCAAAGACAATTATTTGAACTGTTCAAACATTAACCAATAGATAGAACCATTCAAAGTGGCCGTATAAGTTTCTGATGAGCAATGCAGCGGACGACTGGTCAAAGTTGGAACTTCCTTTATGGAATATCAGATTGACGTGTTAATTGGGGCAGCAGGTGTATTATTACTGTTGAACTAATAAGTGAAAAAGTAAATGTAAGTGTTGGAACTGTCCATAACATTATTCAAAACAAGCTGCTGTGCAAAAAAACCTGTGCTAGATGGATATCCAGACAACTCACGGACGCACCCAAATAAACTGAGAAGGGAGACCTTCCACTTTCTCCCTCACAGCCCCGACTTCGCCCCATCAGACTTCTATCTGTTTGGACCCTTAAGGAGTCAAGTACTGATTGAATAAACTTTTTTTGAGCAATAGTAATTTGTCTCATTACTTATTGAATTATGCTTGTACAATAACCTAACTACTTCCACTGTAAAAGATTAGAGTGTTTCTGAAAGGGTAATAGGGCATGAAGGGTTTTTTAATAACAGTGGCAGCACATTTAAGAACACAACACATATTGTGTGTAAAAGTGAAGTTTGTCAGGTTGTACTGCTCCAATTTGATACATCAGATTGGATTCTTATATAAATCATGGCTATTGCTGAAATGGAGTTTGGATAGTAGTTTATTGTGGATAGCATGAACACTTGGACCAATGATCTACCAATCATCATCATTCTTAAACCTAACTACAAATTATAATATCAAAGTAACGAACATTTAAGATAACCGTGTCCACCACAAGCCTCACGACATTGTTGAATAGCAGTTTGACAGGTCCAGCTGGAGATTACCTTAAGTGCGGACAGCAGGGGATGTAGCTCCATTAATGTGTTCATATACTCCTGGAAAAAATATCTTACAGCCACAGAAACATAAAAATGTATCATATTCTAAAGGAAATTGCAATACATTTTTCCAGGAATAATTTTAAGAATATGTGTAGGATAGGAGTTGAGAGGTTTGATTTTTTAAGAAAGCATGCAAACTTCAATATTCACATTAGAAACTAAAGTAAAAGGAAAACTTGAAATATATTAGAGCAGATGTCTGATTGTATTGTTGAATATATGTTGGTAACAATTGTGAATCAATCGTATACAGTATGAACTCTGTTAGTCTTTTCTGATTTAGAAAGGTGTTTACCGGACGGCTACTACTGTTAATAATGCACATTATATGTACAGTCAGCACTGGTGGCGCAGTGCTGTAACTCAGCTACTTGGGGACAAAGTGTTTGGGAGATTGTAGGCGATAGGTTGGATGCTCGGTCCTCTTAATACCGACATGGCGTCCGCTCAGCGGTTGCTATCGGCGTGGACAGTACTAGAGAATTCTGGGGTGTCCATGTTAGGTGGTAGTCATTGTGCGGATGTTGTGTGGGGGAGATAACTGAGTATCAAACTTGTCAATTAGCTGAAAATCAGACCAGCACTACGTGGTTCGGATTCCACGTAAAGCTGTAGGTCCCTATTAATAAATTGCCCTTTCTGAGGAACAGTTGAACTCAGTTAGTAACCAGACTACACTCATCCACACTCATCCTACACTCATATAACCATTCATATTCGCCTTAAAATACGAACAACGTTGTGTCGGCGTCTCATATGTAAGAATTGTAAGAATAAGAATTGTAAGAATATGTCAAGTTAAATTCTTGGCTTAAGTAGTGTAGACTTGGGTCAGGCTTGTCTTGAGCTACTGCCAACTTGACTTGAAATTGAGTTGACTCATGGCTCAAGAAACCTTGTTAACCTTAGCGTGAATTCAGTTTGCCTATATCCACTTTCATATCAGCTTTGGCTTATGTCTTTTTGGGGCCACAAAAAAAAATAAATTTGGACAGAATCTTAAAATAACAAAAAAAGGCCATAAGAATTATACTTAAACTAAAATATGATGAATCAGCCAAGGAAAACTTTGCAATTCTCCAAATATTCACAGTTTATGGACAGTACATTTTTGACTGTATATTAATTTCCGAAAATGAGGCAATAAATTAAAAATCCCTTTTACCTCATAAATAAAATACAAGATATAAGGGTGAAATAATCTCAGGTCAACACAAATTAAAATTTTACGAAAAAACCAACGTAAGTAACAAATTTTAAAAATATTTGCCTGATAACATCAAGTATGAAAATAATTTAATAAATTAAAAAAACTCAAGGAATTCATAATTAATGAACCAATTTATTCATTGGATGAGATTTTCCACCTCTGTTCACAAAATAGTTGAAAACATTTGTGGATACAAGTTTTAAAATAGTTATGCTAGGTATTTTTATTTAAGAGTTGACACTATTTAAATGTACCTATGTGCATAATATAATTAAAGAAATTTTTATTTAATTTTAATCATTAAAATTCAATTGCTCAACTGCTAGTACTGTGACCTCTACGCCTGAAGTCAGCAAATCTTTCCAACATTCATTCTCCTCAATGGTTTAACTAGGGCTGAAAACAAAAACTACTCAAAATCACTAATAACTCAGGTTTACTCAAATCCTCACACCACAACATGCACAACTGCTGAGTCCAGCCAAAACGGATATTCACTTTTATTCGTATTCTGCTATATGAATCTGTTATTTTTACTATTTCAGATACTGTATTTGGTAATGTTGTTTCAGTCTTGACTTTATCTTGATTAAAAATTTAACTAATTGAAATGATTTATTAAATGGTAGCAATGAGATATATGTGT
Organism: Stictocephala bisonia; assembly: GCA_035578905.1. Lineage (NCBI taxonomy): Eukaryota > Metazoa > Arthropoda > Insecta > Hemiptera > Membracidae > Stictocephala > Stictocephala bisonia. The sequence goes on along the minus strand of JAQJVL010004393.1, from coordinate 20,830 downwards.
ATCAAACTAGAAGAATTATTAACTTTATCAAATCATAAACTCTTCTAAAATATTAAAATTGGTTACTATTTACAGTTCATTTGAAATGTTCAAGTAGTACCTTCTATGAAATGATTTCTTACCATTTTCAATTCTAGTTTGCTTATTTTCATTTTTATGAAAAAGATGAAAGTTATATATATATTTTTTGAATGGTTTTTATTTCTCACACAAACTCTGACAATATTTCATTTTAAGTTGGCAGACCTTGTTTGTCCTCCTCTATGTGAGAGGTATACCTTAGTTACAGTATGGTGCACACTTTACTAATTTCAAAAGAGGATTTCTAATCTTTGTTAGACCACAGATGATAGTGACTATTGCTTACCTGCTTTCCATACAATTAGGGGAAAATATCTTCAATTTATGGTTTTATTAAGTCTGAAATGTACAAATCTTTAAAAACCTCTGGACTATTAACTAACCTCAGATAATGTTTGGTTTGGATCTACCATGATTTTGTACAAATCTATAAGGATGGGGTACACAGTTCGAGCTGTTGCTTTCATTGCAAACAATGCAGCCAGGTGAGGAAAGAGTCTCCATTGCTGAAAAACATTAAGACAGTAAATTCCATTAGGAGCACAACTGGATAAACAAAGTTTATTTATTTTATTTATTTATTCATAAGACGCCGATCGTCAAGATATGGACGAATATGGATTTCGAATGAGTGTGATGATTGTAGATGAGCGAATGTAGTCATTGTTACAAACCAAGGCCGACTATTCCTTAGAAAGTGTCATTAATTAATAGCCCAATGACAAATGAACAGCCGGTGATTATCAGCTGATCCTTGTCAAAATGTATTGACTCTGATTGGGATCGAACTGAGAACCTGTAGCACATGAAGCTGGGATTGAACCAACTACGCTACCGACTAAGTAAGGAGCTGATACCAATTTGTTTCAAATTAGTCACATAATTTATAGACTTGTGTTGTTTAACCACTCATTTGACTCTGTCTCATATGAGAGCTGAACCCAAAAATACTAAGGCGTGCTTGTATTGATTATGAGATATGTGAGGTTTGATATTATGTAAAACTGTATGATTTGTTTCAAATGTTAAAATTACACATCCGTACATTCATATTACTTTAATTACGTACATACACAAATGACTTTCTTATTTCATTACTTTTAACTCAATCGATTTAACTAAAACTAGTGAGAAGGAAAGTTTGACGTTTTATTGATTTATATTATACTGAGTTCCATAAACCTATTAATCGACACCCATGACATTGATTAGAGAGCACCTGCCCTGTTTAACTTTGAAGCTGTAGTCATTGTTACTTAGTCAATTACTTTGACCTAATTCCTTTTTTTAGAGTACCAATATGAACATTATTGTCTGCTGAAGATGCCAAATCATAGAATAAAAGAAACTGTTGGTATTGTAAATATTGTAAAATAGTGTAAATATAGTCATTGACAACTTAGGGGTTTGCAAATAAAAACTCTTTTTTATAACTTGATTTAACCATAAAAACTTGATTTAATGGAAAATGTTTTTAAATTAAATGGTAGTACAAGCCTTAACGAGGCGTCCAATTATTTTAACAATAACTTAAATGTCAAAATTGTTTTATTTCATAATTTATTTCATGATTTTAGATGTTATACTGAAATGTGTAAACTAATTATTTTAAATTTACAGTGACATGAAGCAAGCGATACCTTGTAACAATATTTCATCACTTTAACCTCTGATAATTGTTCAGTAAACATGTGATTGAATTCGGTTACTTTTTAATTTTCTGTATTAAAGCAAATTGTGAATTATCAATACTTTAGTTGAGCGGTTCTTAAACTTTTCCTATTTGTGTACCATTGCCATTTGAAAAAAATAATTTGTACCGCTTGACTGTGTTCTGATCACTAGAAAACTTTGAGTCACTGGAATCTTTGTAGATTTATTAGAAACTAGAGTTTTGGTTAAACTAAAACATAAGTCGGCACTGGTGGTGCAGTGTTGTAACTCAGCTACTTGGGGACAAAGTGTTTGGGAGATTGTAGGTGATAGGTTCCATGCTCAGTTCTCTTAATACCGACATGGCGTCCACTCAATGGTTGTCAACAACGTGGACACTACTCAAGAAGTCTGGAGTGTCCGTGTTGAATGGTAGTCAAGGTTCGGGTGTTGTGTAGGGAAGAGAACTAAGTGTCAAACTTGTCAGTTAGCTGAAAATCAGACCTACACTACGTGGTTCGGATTCTACGTAGAGCTGTAGGTCCCAAGTTGCCCTGGCTATTGGGCTATTGATAAATAGTCCTTTCTGAGCTAAGTCGAACTCAGATAGTAAAAATGACTACACTCATTCATCTATACTCATCACACTCATTCACACCTCATATTCGCCAATATCTCTACAATCGGCGTCTTAGAGATGAATAATAATAATAATGAATAAGAAAATCTTAGAGATGTTACGATTTGAGTACTAATAATCGTTTAAATGTGGTACCCTTTAAAATTGAACTCTGCAATTCGTATAATATACCTTAGATGTTAAAGTATTCCCTAAAAATGTTCCTGTACCTCAAAGGGGTTTGTGTACCACAGTTTGAGAAGCACTGCTTTTACTTTTACTTTACTATACATTTTACTTTTACATTTAATAAATAAAAGACAAATGAACTCTGTAAATCACTACAATCCAACAACTGAAATCGATTGGGTTTAGTTTGGTCTCATTGAAATTCCACACTCCATCCTAGCTAGTAAGACTGCCTAGTGCGCTGTCTCTTCTTGCCATTCTGTCCTTTTTCTAGTTCTTGAAAACTCTACACCATCTGGCATTATCTGACATTGGACCATTGTAACATCAAGCTGGTTTCTTTCAAAATTTGTTTGCCTCTGACTGATAATAAATCAAATACCTCTAGAATATTACCAAGTATCTCAAAATAATTATTCGAGGTGTTGAGGAGGCATCAGTTTTCAAGAATATTTTATACCCTAGTCCCTTGGTAGCAAATATTGAATTAAAAAAATCAAGTTAATGAAAGTTATCATTTTAGTCAATCAAGCTTTTGCTTGACAAGTAATATCTATGAAAAGAGTTCTTCGAGCACAAATAGTCGTATGAAAGTAGGTTATCCCATAATAATAATCTATTTTCAAAATCAGAGTTTCAAAATATTGGGCCAGTTTTTGAAGAGTGAAGAGTTAGTAGACATTCTTCTGTAAATATGATAAATAAGGGCTCTTGGTAGTCTAACGATTGGCACTTCTGACTTCAATGCAGGGAGGTTCAAGTCACCGTAGGTTCAACTAAATATAGCTTGATGGGTTTGGACCATTGTCCCATAACAATGTTGGAATAATCAGTAAAAATGCCTCTGGCGTTAAAAGACAAAATGTGAATATTAACTTCAATAAGGCTGTCAGGTGACCAGCATATACCTAGACTTCAGCAACACTCTTAACTGGCTACTTGCTAAGTGAAATCTCATAGGATTTCTTCCTAGGACACAGACTAACCTGGTTAAACGGTTACTTTAAACAACACACAACAGATGGTGAAAGTCTCTCACACAAAGCTCTTACGAAAGCTTGTTCAACTTTATCTCAAGCAGAAAGTGTACCTCAAGGTTCAGAGTTGGGTCCCATTTTGTAGTGTAGCCAGGAAGTACCTATGGATGGAATCCAAGATACGGACAGTTTGGGGGTAGGGGAACAGTATCCTAGCCTGAAAAGAGTTGTTGTTCAACCGAAAAAACAATTAGGAGTCTGGCAGGACTAAACTACCAATAAAGTTGTCAAAATTCCTTTAAAGAGCTAAATCACTGATAGTAGTGGCTCTATAGAAAATAAAAATTTTTTTTGCATGTAGTAAGAACAAACCAAGACAGGCACAGAGACTTACACCAAACATAATTCCAGAAATTCAATTGTCTTTGCCATGACAACTCATCATTTAAGCTTCTTTGCAAAAAAGCTAAGCTACATGGTATCAGTTTTCTATAATAATCTGCCTAGACACTTGACAACATGGCTAGAAGAGAGACCCTTCTACTCGGTAAGACAATTCCTGGAGAGAGCCTTTGATGAATAAAGTTTAACATGGAGATTTTACTAAACACAAACACTGACAAAATACACCTCTCATGTAAAATAAAAACCTGACTTTTTTCTGTTCTCTAAGAATTTTACAATAGAGAAGCTGAATCAAAAGATAGTCATGAGTCTATAATTTGGCAAAGAAATTGAGTTACACTTAATTAATGAGGGGAAATCTTAATTATGACAAATTAAATCAAATTGATTATCATAAACACAACTACTAGGTTTTAGTTTGAGAAAATTATTGATGATTATCAACTTAATTCATTTTTAACTTGATTAATTCACAAAAGACCTTGTTGCAAATTCAAAACTGATGTATGTTTCTAAAAGGGATTTAAAGTAATACCTAAAAATAATTCATACCAAAAAGTAACATCAATGTATCTTGCATTTTTTTTTTAATTTTATTTCAGGGTAGTTTTAAAATATTATTTGTGTTGTGAAACACAAAGCAATGACAAGCAGTTACCTGTAATGGGTATTCAATAATAGATAATTCTTCATTGTCTGTGGGTCCAAATTGTTTTCTAACAGCTGAATACCTGATAGCAATTGTTATAGCATTGGTAAGAATGCCAATGCAAACACTAAGTACCATAATTCTTCCACCAAGGAGAGTTCCAAGTGAAAGTGCTGTAATGGACAATAATAGAAATGCATTATATTTTAAAAACGATTACATATAAGGGTGAATCAAATTAAGTACTAAACACTTATCTGTTGAAATTAGTAAAAGTTATATATTTTTAATTTTTATACTTTTAGGTTAAAGGACAAAGCCAGGAATTGATATATTAGGAGACAGGACATCAGCAAACTTACCTAAGATGACAAGCCCACTAACACTACAGTAGTTGTAAACAAGTACAATAATTACACATTCTGCACAAATTTTTGTGCCACTAGCATTTCCTCGAGTCTCTCTCTCTCTCCCCCCCTCCCTCTCTCTTTAATGACAGAACTCCAAGATAGTGTCCAAGCGTTTCAAGTTCATTTCTGAAATAAGCATTAGAAACACTTGTCAGGGAGCCTTTTTTTGTCAGTCCCAATTCATCGCACTGCCCTGTACAATAGATCTTTTACTGTATCTGGGTGCCGATTATGGAATATGCTTCCTGACAATATCAAAATTATAGGTGAGGGTCTTCGCTTCGGGGAGGAGCTAAAGGGCCTATTTTTGTGGGACCTGTAGATGGAGTGGGTGGGTGCGTTTGGTGGTCATGGTTAGCGGGTGGTATGTATGAGTGATGGATGATTGTGTTTTTGAAGATTTGTATTATTTTGTGTAGATATTCATTTGTTAGTTATGATTTTAAAGTTATTTTTTATGTTTGATATTTTGAGTTTTGTTTTTATTATTGATTACTGATATGTTGAAATTGGTTTGTAATGTATTAATGATAATGTTTTGTGTTATTTATATGATTAGTTTTGTTAATTTTGATAAAGTTAGGTGGTAGAGAGGACTATCTAGTTCTAACCTCACCTTAAAAATAAAGCAGTTTTTCATTTCATTTCATTTCTCTCTCAGAGGAAAGTGACTAGTATTTTTGACCATATACATTCACCTCTAGCTAATGGCTAGTTACTTTCCTAAAAACATTTATTAAAAAATTATATCAGGCTTATATATTATCAGGCTTATCCACTCCATGATGGAATTTTATCATTGCAAGTTTTTTGTGGGATTTACTTGGTTCTGGGCATAACAAAATACTGGTAATGTATTAACAAAATATTGGTTAATAACTTTGGTTTTGATCAATTTAGTCATTTGAGACAGTAAATAAAAAACTCTGAAATGTATTATAAAATATGTTTAGTCTCAGAAACACAGCTTACTTTAAGTATTTTGATAACGTATTCACCACTCCACAAAAAACCATTATTAGTTAAAGATTTCTTTGTTTTTTTCATGATTTTAAACTACATATTGGAAAACTGAAGGGAAAGCCGAAAAAGCGTTATTTGTATTGATATTTAGTATCGAAGGATGAATGATAAAGATTCCGCTGAGGAATTCAAGATTGTTAGCATGGAGAGAATTAATCGGAAGAATGAGAACAGCCAAGACCACGAGGAATCACGGAGCAATTTGTAGTTATTTGACGTCACTAACGGTCACCCTCCTATATATGAGGAACATGGAATATGGGAGTTGCATAGGGCTGGCAGTGGCAATACAACGTGTACCGCTCGACAACATCCCTACAGCCCTCTGTGTTTGAGATCAATGCTGCAACGAAGTTGATGCATAATGTTGAAAAATATTTTAACTCTACCAACAATTATTTGTTCCAATGAACTTCAAAATCAGAATGCTTTATTAGCCTGATTTTTTAAAAATCAATTTAAAAAATATTTTAAGTTATGGTTATTTATTTTTATTTCTAGATATTTAAAAAAAAATTTTTCTCTTGGCCGTGCGCCCCCTGGAAGCTTTCGCCCATATGACCTGGCCTACTGGACCTATTGGGAAATCCGGCCCTGCCTCTGACATATGGAATTAACGTATATGGGGCTACATACAAAAAATATGGACATACTTTTATTTTTAAAAAGTGTCAGAGGCACAGAACATTTGTGCAGAATGTGCAGTTGTTGTATTTGTTTACTACTACAGTAGTTTTAGTGGGCTTGTCTTCTTAGGTAAGTTTGCTGATGTCCCTTCTAATATACTAAATTATTATATTGAAACATCCTGCAGTTAAAATTATGTTCTAATTGTATCTAGTTACAGGGCTCCAAAGCTGGGGTTTCTTTCAGAACTCCTTTATCAACCTTATCGTTCCTTATAGCTGTCTTTTGTTTTGGGAAAACTTTACTATGACTTTGAACAGTTTACTTGGAAAATTAATTTCAAATAAAAATATACCAAACTAAAAAAGTATTTAATCAGTTCATTAGCAATAATTATATAGTAAGTTAAACATTCTTTTAGAACTAATACTAAGCCAGTAAGGAAAATTTTGAATTTAAAAAGCAGATACACTTTACAATTAACCTGTTTTACTCATTAGAAGAAAACCTTCTAAGAACCAATTAAATGAAATAAATTAATCAAATCACTTATTCAAAGAATTATATTAAGTAATCACCAATGAATGGTGTCATAAAGTATACAAGTTACTACTTTTCAAAGTCTGATACTAACCTGGTACAGTACTAGTTGAATAAATCTTCAAAAGAAAACAATGAAAATGAAATAACATAATCCTTAACTAGTTTTTTAAATATGTTGAATTTGTATTTTTTTTTTAATATTTGGAATTGTATTAATACATTTGAAGCCACCATATACAGTTCTATGTATAAATAGTTTTAAATTATGAAAAAGTACATAATACTTCTATTTCTTCTGAAATAATTGTGATTCTCACTCGAGAAAGAAAAACAGAACTGGAATGTTGTATAGTGAATAAAATACATTGATATATATTGATATATATATATATATATATATGTATATATATATATATATATATATATATATATATATATATATATATATATATAAAAGCTGTAAATTGTCATTATACTTAGTTTGATGAAAAAAATATTCATCTTATTCCCTCCAACTCCACTTAAACATTATTCTTATTACTCTTTTTTGTATCAATAAAAGTCTGTCCACATATTTTTTTGGTATGTAACCCCATTTACGTTAATTTCATACACCAGAAGTGAAGTATATGGGTAATATACTAGTTTTAAGGTTTCCAAACTGCAGTAATGTCGTAATATATGTAAAGCAAATACACTAGAAGATATTTTCCTTGTTTAAGGTAACATATTTTAAACAAACATGCAACCAAGCAACCACCATTTAGATTCAGAAACAGAGGATACCACCAATAATGTGCTTTTAGCAGATGAATTAAACTCTATCTATAATCAGCAGTTCCACTTTTATTCCGCTTTTGATTTATTTAATTTTTTAGAAAAATAGCTCAACTCAACCTACTATTTTTACACAGGAATATTATTAGTAAAGCAATACCATTGTCTATATTTTGATTGGAACTATCTTCCAGTCTCTGCAAAATTAACATTACCACAACTATTTTTTAACCTTTTTTTTCTTTTATGCAACAGATGTGTCTAATCCAAAAGTATTAAAATTTGTCGTGCAAAGTCAAAAGTTGACGGTATTCAGTGACAGATTTATCACTAGGCAGACTAGGCAACTGCCTAGGGCCGCAAAGAGACTGCATATAATGCGCTAATGCACTAAGTGGCCCTCACAATTTTCCTACTCAGCTACCTGCTAGATTTTATGAAATAGATTTATCACACTCCTTATAGGTTATAGAAATACACCACGTACATATAGTATAGGAGCTAGCAACGTTTTCGTGAGAGAATTTTAGAACAGTTGGTTTTTTTATATGCTGTCTCTCTTGCTCTTTCGGTTAGAGTCCGGGCTACCTGGCTGGCGGTAGTGGTTGCGTTTATTAGTGCGCATCTTATCTGCACAGGTAAAAATCTTTAACTTTAAAAGAATTTTTTAAAGTGTAATTTTTAATTTTTTGCCTTTCCCCAGTAGCAAAAATTGTTGGCAAATTGTTGGCCCAATGTAGCTGCTAACGGTTGGCCAACGGTATGTTTTGGCAGTAAGTCTTACGGTTGGCCAACAAACCAATTCCCAACGTAGGGCCAACCATCAACTATGTTGTTGGGCCAACCAATAATAAAGTTGTTGGGCCAACAGTTTTGAAATACCAGCAGCCAACTGTAAATTTGTGCCCATAAATGAAACTAGAAAAATATACTGCTTTTGTTCAAAATTAGATTTTGTGCACTTCAGCAGCCTGAAATATTTTTGTACTGTTAAAGTACCCAATAAAACAATTAATTCAAATCCCATCGTTATTGGAGAGTGAAGTGTAAAATATCAACATTCAATATCTTATGATTATTTAAATTCAAATTCCATGAAATTGAAATAATACTATCATAAATATATCATGACACTATGCTCACTAATAATTTTGGAACTACTTTAACTTTAGATATTATACAATCCAAAAATAATCTATAGCCATGGCAGGAAATCAAATATGAAACTTGTACATTTATGTTTGATATAATCAAATTTCACAAGCTTTGTATTATCTATTAATAATGTAGAAAAACTCTTTAATTACATTATTTACAAAAGTTAACCAAACATATGATCAACTGTCAAGAACCTGAAATATTCAAAAATTAGCACAATATATCCGGTAACATTCAACAATAGTCAATTTTGGAATTAATATTTTATTCTAAAAAAAAGCTCTTTACTAAAACTGACTTAATTTCCTTTAAAAAATTAATTGTAATTACACAATATGGGAGCAATGGGTTGGAAATTAAAGAGATATGCGACATAATTATGATTTATTAAAACAAATGGACAAAACACAAAATAAAAAGTATATACATAAAAACCTCTTTACCTCAGAGACAAATACATTTTTGATTTATGTTTATACATTTAACATATTGCAAAAACTTAACTATCGTTGCACACAAGAAGTTTTTAATCCTCGAAATGGCAGTTATTTTTTCCCAGTGGGAGACGATTTTTGCCTAACGTGCAGATGTTTGTTATATAATTCATAAACAAATAGTTATTTACTATAAACCTACTTATATTATGTACATAAATATGTAAGCTATCATATAAACTATGAATTATATCAACAAAGTTGTTCCTTTTTTCGTTGTATATAACATATATGTAAACATTCTAAATTTATAAATCATGAAAAGAGGAGGGTACCCCTTAAAACAATGTTAAGATAATAAAATTAAAAAAAATAAGAAACAGCCAAAATATTCTAAATTTCATCTAGTTTTAGGAAATATATACATTATAAATCATATAGGTGAAAATAAAACTTACTTGAAATTTAAAACCACAAACACTAAATCAGCTGATCATTTGTTACCATGGAAACAGTAATATTAATAAGCATTCAATAGAAATTAGTATACATACTGCAGAATTTATTTTTATAGCTCAACTAGGGCAGCTCTTATAGTCAAAAAAGTCCGTTTGCGTTTTTTAAGGGAGTTTTTGAAAACTTTACATAGCTGTAAATCGTAAACGGTTTGAGGTAAAAATTAAAAATTTGGTATTTTTCTTAGTCTTATCACCCACAATAAGTATACCAAATTTTAGCAAATCTAAAATAGTGATGACAAATTTTAATTTTTAATGTGTTGATTTGACATGGAATGACCCTTATACAAAAATTTGGCTAAACACACGCTCTATTTTATAAATAATAAGGCTATTTAAATATATATAGCGATAAAAAAATAGTTATATACAGAATAATAACCTTTCAGGTTATAACATATATAAATATTTCAAGAGCTATTGTAGCCTTATATATTTCCCTGATATTTCATTTTATATTATTATAATATCGTTAAATACACAATGATCAATATACAAACAATCTAAAACACATAATTACATTAATAAATATTTTCCACGTCCATATATTTACATACAATTAGCACTCTAATGGCAAACTTTTCCTATTCCTAATCATTATATATCAAATGGATTTCTGCATCGGTGGCTTGTTGGGTATGTAGATTTTTCCTGATAATTCCTGAAAACAAATTTCAAAACTAGTTTTAAAAACCAAACAGACCAAAATGTTTAATATTTGCTTATGATTACTGTTATACTTAAAAATTATAAATATAAAGCAGTCCTAACAATCAATAAAAATGAAACATTTCTAAACAATTTTGATTCAATAAAATAAACAATTTTATGGTGCACAATGCAATAAATTAGGTAAGCCAATCTTAAAACATGATAACAAACTGTAAATCATGTTTTTAGCTTGTTATCATAGTTTAAGTTAAGTTCACTTATATTATTGCCAACTTGAAATTAATTTTTTAGTAAATAAACAAACATGTTATGGATATGTTTTTTTTATTTTTTTATTATTATTGGGACTAATATATATTATACTTATTAGATTCCTACTTAGTTTGCGATGTGCCACAAAAAATTGTAGAAAGGTCTCTATGCTCATCCAGAAACAATAGACTGCATTTACAATTTAATTAAATCTGCCTTCTATACATTAACTAATTTGCTATCAGGCATGCTTTAGAATGTCACCTCAAGGAATGTTTGCTTTTTAGGTGGTCTCATATGCTCCACTAACTTATTACATCTATCTTCGCTTAATACTGTTAATAGTGGAATTTTAATTTTTAAATATAACCCATTTCAAAATTTTGTATGCAAAGGAATAACATTGCAACTTCAAAAACCCATGTACTAAAATATCATTACGTTGGAAATTTGTTTAATATGAAGTTAAGCCTCTGCAAGAAGAAATTGTTACTATTAATTTCCAATTTATTTGAACATTAGCTTACCTGGTATGAGCTGTACGACAGCCAAATCCTTCAAAGGTTTCTTGTTCTGTTTCCCCGTCCAATTGTACTCTACTGCAACTGTGTTTGTGAATATTGCTTGGAGCATATTTCTAACTGCGCGAGAAATCTTTATTCCACCCAATATGCCAAGTTTTGACACCTAGAAACCATAAAATAAAAAACATGTATTATCAAGTAAAAAACCCTGTTTCACACTAATGCGCTACTGGGACACACAACATGGGTCTCTGTTTAATTTACTTGCTTGGAATCGAGTTTAGTTAAACAACATTTTGAATAGCTGAGTTCGGATAACCAGTAGACCACTGAATTTATTTGACTGTCATAGTTATGTGTAAGAAATAGAACGTGTTTTAATTGCGATATTTAGAAACCATCACCAATACACAGTTACTTGCAATTACATTAAGAATAAAAAACATTTTATTATAATTTCCACACAGGCTGGACAAAGTCAATACAAATCAAAATTTCATTTACAGTAAGCAGTTTAAATCAATATTAAATTAGTAATATACATAAAACTTTCACATAACATTCCAATACCAACAACATTCCACATCCAAAACATTCCATTCCAAAAACATTCTTTTTTGCGGAGTGTCATTCACTCCTGCCTTACTATAGTCAAACCACCCCCAGAATTTTTATCTAATTCCATAACAAGAAACATCTCGTAGGCCTATGAAATATAAAAAAAAATTTTTCAACTTTTGTGTCAAATCGAATAATGGAGGGTAACATAAATAGCCTAGACGCTAATGAATTTTTGATTGGGCATAATACCTTTTTTTTAGCTACACCACTGTTGAACCTTCTTGAACTGAATAAATAGATAGCCAATTATTATTTAGGAAAGAATAGAACTGCAACACTAAGGTTTTATGGTTACGAATCATTATATAATCACTGCCATAAGCAAAAAGGGCTGAGCTTTTAAATTGAACTTCCCTGAGAGGCTGTTAATACAATCAAACTTAAACAATCAATGTTTAGGTAAGTAAACCAAGTACTAATAGTAAAATATAAGATATTTAAATTGCAGGTATCAATATTATAACAATTAAACAATATTAGGCCTATATAGAAATAAACTAAACTACTAAATAAGTAAGCTTAAGTAAATAACTGTCTTGTAATTTAAACAGTAAACACAAGGCATACATCAACTCGAATGAAGTAACCTCAGACACTTGTCTACTAATTATTCTATACTAAACCTGCTCTATACTAATTCTGTTTATAATGATAGAAGCCTATCCTCCTGTTTTGAAATACAAATTAGATATCAATTTATACAAAATATCTGTATTATAATTGAGATCAGATTATTGTTATTAACTGCCTTTGGTAGGCCTAATAGTTTGCCTGTTTTACAAGCCTCTTTTGTAAGCACAATCACAAAAATGGTATGTCTAGGTCAATTGTATTTAAATTATTGACTTTTATATTTAAAATATACTAATAAAAGTCCATCTAAACATTACAAAACAAGATAATTGTATAATTATATACAGCCTACAGGAAATTACCCTAACAGCTGGCAAGTTTAGGTTAAAGCTCCGGAGTGTTTACCTTTAAAAGGTTACTCTAGAACCATGAATAAATGTAACAAACTAAAATCTTGAAATCTTTCTAAAATTTTGAAAGGTTGCTTAAAACGTAACATTCACCTGCATTCCACCCAAGAGCTAGAATTAATTGAATTCATATCAAATTAAATGAGCATTCAAAAAAATTGCTTAATTTAATTAACTATATATTAATAATAATAATTATGACTAACTCTAAACATCTCGCATTTTACTTACCAGTATAATGACCGATGAATTTCTTCTTATGAAAAACTGCCACAACTTTGAAACTAGAACTAAACAAAACGAACGCCACGCTAACCTACATTACAACAAACACAAGACAAGAATTGAACATAAAAATGGCGGTAATCTGGTGGCATTGCAGTTCGGTTCAGTCCTACGTATGCGCGCATGCGCATCGTGCAAGATGAATCTTCGTCGGCGTCACAGCGTCTACGAACTTACGTTTTCCAGTTATCAAATGAAGTCCGTTACATATATTATTTTACTTTTACTTGAAGTTTTAAACTTTTAACTTTAGATTACGTGTTTAACTACTTGATAACACACATTTCATTATTAAGTCAATAAATAACGACCGGCCAACAGCGGGCCAACAATTATTTAATTTGTTGGGCCAATGACGATAAAAACATGTTGGCCCATCGTTGGCAGAAGGTTGGAATTTTTGCCAACGATTCCCCGACCATGCCAACCATTTTTCAACGTTGGGCCAACGGTTAGTGCTACTGGGGGGTAGATCCACCAGACATAATTTTTTTATTGCCAGGCATTTTTGTTGTTGTTAATTATGTGCCATACGCAATTTTTTATTTTTTTTTAAATAAAAAATTCAAAGTATTTTAGAATGTCTGTAATTTTTATATTACATTCTTTAAACATATAATAATCTAAAATTAATTAGCCAGGTGTTAATTCGATTGTTAAGTATTAAATATAAATAAAAAAGTAATGAAAAGTATTGCAGTATGATGCTTGTGGTTAGAGAGAGACAGTGTAAAATGCAAGAGAGATAGAAAGCGACGGCAGCGCATCGGCAAATGGACAATATGGCGTCAGTATAAAGTCACATGTTTGTTGTGTTTACGTTATTTTGTAATGTTTGTTTATTAATTTCGCCGATGCGCTGCCGTCGCTTTCTATCTCTCTTGCACTTTACACTGTCTCTCTCTAACCACAAGCATCATACTGCAATACTTTTCATTACTTTTTTATTTATATTTAATACTTAACAATCGAATTAACACCTGGCTAATTAATTTTAGATTATTATATGTTTAAAGAACGTAATATAAAAATTACAGACATTCTAAAATACTTTGAATTTTTTATTTAAAAAAAATAAAAAATTGCGTATGGCACATAATTAACAACAACAAAAATGCCTGGCAATAAAAAATTTATGTCTAGTGGATCTACCTAAAGGCAAAAAATCAAAAATTACACTTTAAAAAATTCTTTTAAAGTTAAGGATTTTTACCTGTGCAGGTAAGATGCGCACTAATAAACGCAACCACTACCGCCGGCCAGGTAGCCCGAACTATAACCGAAAGAGCAAGAGAGACAGTATATCAAAAAACCAACTGTTCTAAAATTATTGTTTTTCAAACGTTGCTAGCTCCCGTACTAATAGACACAATAAAAAATAACTAAGTCGAACTAATTATTGTTGAGAGTAAAGGTGTATTTGGTGTGCTGAGCAAGGCATTCGCAATTATGATGTCGATGTCTGTAGAGAACTGACTGGAGTTATTTATTGCGTGGGTGGTCTACTGAAGGGAATGTGAATCACAACTCAGTCTTGAGCAGGCGGCAGGCTAACTAAATACTAGCCTATAATATGAGTATTATTTACCAAAATAGCTAAAGATACAACCATCTGAATATTTTTCGGCAATGGCGGGGGAGGGAGGGGGCGCGCAAAAAAAATTTGCCTGGGGACACAACAAAAATTTTCCTAGGACCACAAAAGGTCTAAATCTGTCAGTGATGGTACTTTAAAAATAAAATATGTATATTTTTAAAGTTAAATATACATGGTGCCCCTAAACTGCTTTCCAAAACTTAAGGATATGGTTCCTTAGGTCAAAATAAGAAAAAGTGCCAATATAAATAGGTCCAAAAACCCTTTGATAGCTGCCATTTTTATGTTGCAAATGTTTCATTCACATATTCATGGCATTAAAATTATTGCTTTCACAAGATAATCAATTAACTTACAAAGCTAAAATTTGACAATAGTTCACAAATAAAGTAATATTTACTACAATTTATAATTTTTACAATGAAATCTATGATTTTAATTTCTTAAAGATTTCTAAAATGTTATACTTTGTTAACATTTTTTCAAAATACTTAAAGTCCAAAGTGTACATTTCCTACACAAAAAAACCTCAAATTGGTCAAGTCAAATCAAACCTGGAATAACATATTTTTGAGTATTAATAAGATGAATTCAATAAAAGACTATTTCTATAAGCTATCTTAGTTTACTCTGAATATATGCAGTTTATTTCAATCATTTGGATTATTTGTAAATCTTAGTTCAACAAAATGAGTATCAAGTAGGATGTAAATTAAAATATCACAACATAATCTGAGACATGCATTAAATTACTTCTAAAACATTACAGTGCCCTTCCCTGCTTCCAGATTAAGTGAACTTTTAAGTTGTAACTGCTATTAGGTAATTAACCCTTTCAGTTCCAATCAAAGGTGTGTTGTTAGAGAATAGGCTTTATTGTACTGTATAATTTTGATTTGTTCTTGTCTCTGTCACACTAGTTTTATTTAAGAAATATAAAACTTATGTGCTATTGCTAATAGTATGGCCAATCATGACTTTGGGTTGTCCCAGTTGTGGTGGTACCAACTAAGCTCGATCCTCCAGTACCAAGTGTTTGGCACCACAAGAGGAAATTCAGACAATCCGAGTTCTCAAATGATGAATGCATCAACGTATAGTCAGAAACGCAGCCTTCTGTCTCGGCGACATCTTGATTTGATCAGCAAAGATGTCTAGACTGTATGTCGAACTATCGTATTTAAAAATTTCTTCTACAAGACCCATTTCTTGGCAAACAAACTTGTCCAACTACGCTTTTACAAAATGTTTCTGAAGTTTGATGTGCACTAATTTACCCACACACTGAAAATAAATGCGAGATGTTGATAAAGTATATGCTCGCCTAGATAAAAGAGTACATATCCATGAACAGTGGCATCAAGTCAAAGGTAAATTGCGATGTAACATCTGTGGGGCGCTCACAGATTTCACTTGCCGACGCACCACTTATCAAGAGCGTTACTGCAGATAGAAGCAATTGAACATTGACGTCCATCTGGAGGGTCATCACCACTGTAACCTGTATAGGTGGGTAGGAGGGTCATTACCACTCTACTTGTATGGATGAGCGGAATGGTCATCATCACTGTACGTGTATGAGTTGGCGGTAATACATTACCACTGCACATGTATTAGTGAATGGAAGGGTCATCCCCACTGTTCACTGTAATTGTATGGGTGAACAGGGAAACAGTTGGTACAAGAAAGACGCCAGATATCATTCATAGTGTTACAACTCCGATGTAAATTTCATAAACCGTTCGTCATTTAGAGGATACCATAAATTGTGATAGAAGTTGCAAAACCCCATAAGGAGGGGAGCTGATCTAGACCTAATAGTGTAAGATGAGTTGTACATTACCAAAACATGTAGCAACTGTTATGACTGACAGAATATGTGAACACTTCTGTATGTCTCCAAGTCCCTGCATCATTACGTTTAGTGATAAGTATCGCAAGGGTATGGACAGAGACAAGAATGAAGCAAAAAACATTGTTGAAATGCAAAAAAGAAAGATACTATATCAGCCTGTCTGTCTTCTCTCACCGTTGTGATGAAGTCATTGGTGGACTGAAAGGTTGAAAATTGTACTAAGAAGGGGCTGAGACTAATCCCTTCTTAGTTGCCAGTCTCAGCCCTGAAAGGGTTAATACCAATTTTTTATCTCCTGACTGCTGTTAGATAAAGCCATTTAAATGTTTCATGCTTATCTAAACCACTGAAATACAAAAAGAGAACAAACCAAATCTTTTACGAGGATCACTGATTGGAGATAAATACTCGCCATCATCAGTTACTATGCCAAATTTGCTGAGCAGATTTTCTTTTGGTATGCGGTATTGGTTGAACATGCAAAACCTGAATAATAAAAGTGATATTATTGTAGTTTTCTCTATCTCATAATTAGGACCATATAAGTAGAGGACTAATGAATATAATTTAGCTTTTCCAATAAAAATGTAAAAAAAAAAAAAAAAAAAAAAATAATAACTGAAATCCAAACAGTAAATGTATATTGATGAGTAATATAATTTTCCAGTTAGTTTTCATTAATGAATATATACAGACACATAATAAAATATTAAGAATATTAAAATGAAACAATCAAAATAAGTTAAGTTTGAAACACATTGAATATCACCAAACTTACCCATTATCCATTCCATTGAGACCTATTTTTTCACCCATATCTCCTAGTATGATACCTGGGAAAGGCAAGTGAGTATTGGGGTCTCGAATTGGAGTAATGAAACCGTGGAGGCCCTGATTCTGACCATCTGCAGTTAGGAGTTGAGCAAATACAACAGCATACGTGGCAGACTGACCTGAAGCATTTCATTAATCTTCAATGTTGAAGTACTAAATTTTAGATTTTCAAGGCCTCAAGCCAGCGCACAATTTTTTCTGAATCTGTTCTGATCACCCTTTATCAGACTTAATAGACTGATTACCTTCATGACTCTTGATCATTGTTAAAAATTTTTATAATTCAAAACCACATTAAAAGTTATATGTTTAAAAAAAAATAATAGAAACAACACTTTAGATGGAACTGACAATTTGATTGAAGATTAACAATTATTATAATACCTATTCCACTTTTCATAGTATATGAAAGGAAATATGTTGTAATTTTATCAGAATCTACGTCTCTTAAAATTCACAACAATAACATCAATAAAAGTCTAACTGAAGAATCTTGAATTTCTCAAGAAGATTAAATTATGTTAACATATTTTAATCTTCAATATAAACTGACATTTATATGGTGTTTTGAATCAGTTGACATCATTCAAGAACACAGAGTTTATATCAGAGTGGAAAATAAAGTATACATAGACGACTGATAGAACCTTATATGTCTTCAGGTTGGCACTGTGGCATAGTAATGGCACCAATACCACTGTACCCCTATATGCGGGTGGCTGGGCCAATAACACCGTACATGTTTGGATGGGTGGGTGGGCCAATAATACCATATGTATATGTATAGGGGTACAGATAAAGGTACAGTGGTGTCTGTGTACACTTAGGAGCTATGTGTTTTTGAGATAGTAGAAAAATCTGGGATGTCTATGTGGAATAGTTGCCAAGATTTCTAAGGATTACTAAGCTCAACTTATACTCAGAAAGGATTCCCATTGACACGGCAACTAACGGACCTATAGCTTTACATGGAATCCGAACCAAGTAGTGATGGTAGGATTTTCAGCTGATTGACAAGCCTGATACTCAGTTCTCTCCCATTCTAATCCAGAAAATTTAATATCACTTAAAATGGGCCCCCCAGATTTCTCTAATAATGTCCATGTAAATAAAAACCATTGAGCGGAGTAAGAGGACTTGAGATGACACTCATACACGTACAGTTGTATTCACCCACCCTCCCATCCATACACATATAGTGGCATTGATCCACCTGCCCACCCAAATACGAACATGTACAGTGGCAATTTTGTTTGTTTGTATAATTCTAGCAAAAAAACTGATACAGATACAATATTTATTCACTTGATGTGACATTCTGCCTCTCAAGTTGAATCAAAAGCTAATATTTAAAATGTAAGAGTTGGGATTGATTTCAAGCAATACAGGAACAATAAAGTGACAAACAATGTTAAGTAGACAATTCAGGAAAACATAATTTCCTGGCATGACCGATATTAATCTATTTCATTTGCATATCTGTTGGTAAGAATGGAAAATTGAAACTTACCCATGTTGCCAATCCAACATTTGGCAGCTTGGAAGTCCTCCGAATGCAGTATGAACTGTTGTGTTTGGGGATCATATGTGGCTGTTGTACGGATGCCCCTGGCATTTGAGCCATGGCCAATCTCTGTCAGTGCAAAACACCCAGAGATCTGTATTTGAAAGAGATTATTGTTGTATAATACTAATTTAACCACATAATTGTGCTGTATCAATTAAATATTTGATTGCAAGATTAAATCATTACATAATTCTCTATTTACAACACTAAACAAACAAGAAGAGAACACCTCAATGAACTAAACATGGTTCATGTACCACAATAATAGTTTGTTATCAAGGAATATAGATAATTGTGAATTATAATTTACGTATGTATTTCACTCAGATTATAGTCTACCTCAAATAACATGTCTATCTATACAATTGGAATAGAATAATTTGTTTCCAACACCATACATTTGCTTACTAAGAAAGTTTTTACAAATGTTGTGTTATGAATATCTGCTTAATATGATTTGCCAGTTAAGGGGCGATTCTCCTCCTTTTTAACCTTTCTCTGCCTAATCCCTATAGACTGTAGATCTGTATAGGGAGCTTATTTAAACAGAGTAAGGGGAGAACCAGTATAGTACATTACTGATAAATATGTCCAGGCCAGGATTAAAACCAGCACTACCTCTAATTCTGGCACCAAACTCCTGATCCTTTTACCACTCGGCCACAGACTTTTATGTATAAATATAAATATATATATATATATATATATATATATATATATATAGATTATATGTACGATATAATTTACAAAGCTCCCATTTAGGTTACTTTACATAGAGACTAAGTATAATTTTTAAAATTTTTGTGCAGCTTAGTCTTAAATATCTTATAGTTACTAAAAGAAGAGTAATGGGATGTTATAAACCCACCTGAGAAAGTTGGAAAATGAGCCTTAAGCCTGCTCAGCAATATTTGCTACATCATACAATCTTGTCCTTTTATTAGAAAAGAAGGTTTTTTTAAAAAGTCATTAATTTTTCTGATGTTACAGAAAGAAACGTTAGAATATTATTTTGTTCTAAGTAGGCTGGAATATCTGTGTTATATAAAATAAAACCTACTAAAAAGTACATTTTTTATTTTAAGCTTATAGCGACTATGATAGACTTAATGAAAATTACAAGCCTACTCACCTTTTCATAGTTCACATGGTACATGAAGGTAAATAGTATGTTTGTTAACATACTTTAGTTTGATGGTTTGGATGAACTATATTATTAAACTTGTGTTATACAATAGACCAAATATAATACCTACTTACTTAAACTCTGGCTATACCTCTAAATGCTTGTGGTATCTTGAATATTAAAAAAACAATATTGTAACTTTTTGTCAAAGAAAGTGAAACAAATAGTTTTTAAGTTGTTTACACAATGTTTTTTACTGCTAGTAAGTTCAGCGAGTAAAATAAAACCCAAACAATAATCAGTTTAAGAAAAATATATTGTGGTTTCTTTAGAAATTTTAAAACAATACATTAATTTTGCTAAATGGATTAGGTATTAAATACCTAATATTGATAATCATGCCTCGCTATTAATAACTTTTTAACAATTAAAACGATAAACCTAATCATAT
>JAQJVL010004392.1:0-45622 GCA_035578905.1 Stictocephala bisonia | reverse complement strand
TTTTTCGGGTGCTTAAAAGGATTTTTTCAGTGAAATGTCACTTTTGTTTTCGCAGTGCCATTTTACCTGATGACCTTTGGTGTTGAAAGGGCACTAACCCGCAGCGTGAGCAAGGCTTACGATAATATTACACTGTACTACCCTTCTAAAAAAGGTGTTCTCAAGTATGTATTAGAAACTGGTGGATGTGCAATTACCTCTGGGTACTTTAGCGGTGGTTTTGTATTTCATGAATAACACTAGACTACCCTTCTGTAACAAATGTCTAAGGTCCTCAAGTATGTATTACAACTGGTGGAGGTAAAATTACCTTTGGGTACTTTAGCGGTGGTTTTGTACTTCATGAATAACACTAGACTGCCTTCTGAAAGAAATGTCTTGGGTCCTCAAGTATGTATTAGAAACTGGTGGATGTTCAATTACCTCTGTGTACTTTAGCGGTGGTTTTGTATTTCATGAATAACACTAGACTGCCTTCTGAAAGAAATGTCTTGGGTCCTCAAGTATGTATTAGAAACTGGTGGATGTTCAATTACCTCTGGGTACTTTAGCGGTGGTTTTGTAATTCATAAATAACACTAGACTACCCTTCTGAAAGAAATGTCTTGGGTTCTCAAGTATGTATTACAACTGGTGGATGTCTGTCTGTCTGTATGTGTGTTTATAAAAAAAATACCTTAACTCCAAAACGATATTAGCTATAGTTTTGATACTTTGCACGAATATTTAACTTTAAACCATACTCTAAAAATATCAAATAATATATATATATATATATATATATATATATATATATATATATATATATATATATATCGTAGTTTGTTGTCAGCTACCATTTATACACTTTAATAAGCTGCGATTTATATTTGGACTAAGATCCAAAAGTCATGATGGCATGTTAATTAAATAAAAATTTGAAGTGCACTCCTGTTACAAAGCTACGTCCAATCCATCGAGCCATTTAAGACCTGTCTCACTGATTCTGAATCTGATATGCAATTTGTATAAATCGACATGGTTCATATTGCCTTGGTCCTATGAAGTTTGACCATAAAATGTTAAAATTTAATTTAAAACTAGTCTAAATTACTCGTAGAACCTAGTGAAGCAGCAAGATTGTACTAGTGGTATATAACAAAATTGCTTAATGATTTTAGGTATAGCACTCGGAACTGATTCGTTATTGTCTTATTTTGAGGACCACTTATTGCGACCTATACAATTTAATACAGAAATAATTTACTGCATTTATTGAATTATTGAGAACTACTCTTCCTCCACTGTAAAGTTCCTTAGAAAGTGTCATGGCAAACCCGATAATGGGCGGCGCAATAGCAAGCCCCACCCATTACCTCACCTTACAAAGTGTCATGGCAAACCCGATAATGGGCGGCGCAATAGCAAGCCCCACCCATTACCTTACCTTAGAAAGTGTCATGGCAAACCCGATAATGGGCGGCGCAATAGCAAGCCCCACCCATTACCTTACTTTAGAAAGTGTCATGGCAAACCCGATAATGGGCGGCGCAATAGCAAGCCCCACCCATTACCTTACCTTATAAGCAGTAGTGGCCACTGGTTGGTTTGATTAACACCAACGAATTAAGCTTAGAATGATTAAATAAAAAAATCATTATTTAGTATTAAAGTAACAATTAATAATATCAATTGCACAATGAATAATAATGTAAACAATAGTCTAAATAGTAATTAAAGAAACTTGTAACAGTCCATAACAGTTTATTCTCCTTTTTCAACTAAACACTGTTGCGGAAGCTAAACTAAACTTTTCAACTAAACACTTGAAGGCGGAGGTTAGTCTCGTCCGTGATGCTAGGCAGCTCAGCGGTGGAAAGATTTCTCGTGCCGCTTGAACCCGTGCGTGCGCTAAATTAACACGCATGTCGCTTACTGTCCGGCCCAATTATAATAGTTTTACTACCACGTTTGTAAAAAAGTGCTAAATAATTCAATTAACAACACATCTAATAGGCTATGATGATGTGGGAGGGGTTACACATTAAGAGGATTGGCTGGAGTGAGTTATAGGTTGTTCAATTATGAGTCCACTGAAGGAAGCAGGATCGATGAGACAGCCTATTAAAGGCTACAATCTCGGGGGACCACGCCCTCGGTAAGGTGTGGTCAAGGTTTGTAAAGGAGGCCACGCAGACGTCGCCACGTGCATTGTATTCCTTGCTAATGGAAGTCTTCAATGACCTATTTTGTAGTTTCAATTATAGTAGAAAACAGGTGAACATCATGCAACCCAAAAGTTACAATAACTTTACAAATCTTTGGTTATACTTATTCGTAGATTTCAGAAAACATCGCTTACCATCCTCAGACCAGAGGGATCTTTGTGAATACTTACTACATTCCTTGGTGATTTACTCGGGTCTGAGGATCGTGGTTTACCGGAATTGATCACCTTAATATTTAAACATTTTTGTACTATCATTATAAAGAATGTCTGTTGCGTGATTTTTCTTTTTTTTCTTTTTATACTATATGCTAGTATATACCAAAAATATGCTAATTTTTATTTAAATTTCTATTCTTATACATTTTAAGTTAGAGAAACTATTTAATGCTTATTTTATTTTTGTTATATAGGTGATTAAGATAGTTAAAATTATAGTACATTTAAATTAATGCTATTCAAAGATATTTGATTCTCTTGTTCTACATATAAAACGACGTTAAACAATTACAAAAAAAGCTCACCTTGAAAACAAAATAAACCAGTTTAGTTTAAATACCGTACGATTAAAATGTACTGTAATAATATAATATTTTTTCAAGCACTATTAGCTATAATTCTATGTTTTATTTATTTTCTTAGTTATTTATTACTGTACATTACTTGTTATAGATTAAAACATAGTAGAACTTCATTAGGCAACATAACAGGAATACTACTAACCACCAGAGCCATGAGGTTGAACAGCCCACCTACCCACCTCTGGATATATAGTGGGAGGGTCACCCAATCGTCGAGGTCATTGGTATGAGGGAATATTTACCTACCCTACATCACTGAAGGCATTAACCAGACAATTCACCCCAATAAAACACAAGTTAGCCCTGTAAGAGTGGATTTATTTATTGCAAATCCAATAAACTTGGAGTAATTACACAAATCGTTAAGAACATTAAAATTTTCTAATAATTAGAAAATGTAACATATAATTGTTATATTTCCCCCGATTTTTATATTCGGAAGCTTACGATGGAGCTATACGAAACATATTATACGATATAGTAAAACATCACATGTGTTCCATTTTAAAACTTTGCCAATACCTACTGCAGTATATTACCAAATACATTACAAGTAGAGAAAAACTATAGGTAGAAGGCTCTAAATGCTTAAAACTTTACTGTTCAATTAGCAAATAAAACCAAGGTAGGAGTGAATGGCAATCAAAATTCTAACTTCAAAAATCTTAAACTGTTGACTACCTTGCCTCTACATTTTAGGAACATGGCTCCTTATTAAACCCATATGCGAAACTATAAGAAGTTGCGATATACACTCTTATGCACCTAGAGGCAGGGATGACTACCGAACTGAGACACCAAGGACGGTAGCTCATAAGCCTTCTTAGGCAGGTGTCCATTTTGTCAACCAATTACCAAATCCAATCAAAAGTGCCTCCATGCTGAAGGCATTCAAGACTCGTCTAAAAACTACACGTTACAAACACTTATTTAATAGTATAGACGAGTTCATGACACAGCTGGGAGAACTTGGAATTAGTTAACTCATCGGGGGTGGAACAATTCGAATTAATGGGAGACAGTGAATGAATAGATTGTATGTCTGAAAGATAGTGTGATGTTGTGATGAGGGGAAAATTTTAGCTAAAAATCAATGACGATTACCATAACATTGTATCATGTTCATGCAATAAAACACATTACTATTAATATCATCAAAGTAACCTTGCTTGGCTATTACACGTCTGTGTTGATGCCTTAACCTTGCTTGGCTATTGCACGTTTGTGTCAATGACGTTACCTTGCTTGGCTATTGCATGTCTGTGTCGATGACGTAACCTTGCTTGGCAATTGCACGTCTGTGCCGATGCTGCAACCTTACTTTGCTGTTGCACATCTATGCCGATGCTGCAACCTTGCTTAGCTATTGCACGTCTGTGTCGATGCCGTAACCTTGCTTGGCTATTCACGTTTGTTTCGATGCCGTAACCTTGCTTGGCTATTGCACGTCTGTGCCGATGTTGCAACCTTGCTTGGCTATTGCACGTCTGTGTCGATGCCATAACTATGCTTGTCTATTGGACGTCTGTGTCGATGCCGTAACATTGCTTGGCTATTGCACGTCTGTGTCGATGCCGTAACCTTGCTTGGCTATTCACGTCTGTGTCGATACCGTAACCTTGCTTGGCTATTGCACGTCTATGCCAATGCTGCAACCTTGCTTGGCTATTGCACGTCTATGCCGATGCTGCAACCTTGCTTGGCTATTGCACGTCTGTGTCGATGCCGTAACCTTGCTTGGCTATTCACGTCTGTGTCGATACCATAACCTTGCTTGGCTATTGCACGTCTATGCCGATGCTGCAACCTTGCTTGGCTATTGCACGTCTATGCCGATGCTGCAACCTTGCTTGGCTATTGGACGTCTGTGTCGATACCGTAACCTTGCTTGGCTATTGCACGTCTATGCCGATGCTGCAACCTTGCTTGGCTATTGGACGTCTGTGTCGATACCGTAACCTTGCTTGGCTATTGCACGTCTGTGTCGATGCTGTAACCTTGCTTGGCTATTGGACGTCTGTGTCGATACCGTAACCTTGCTTGGCTATTGCACGTCTATGCCGATGCTGCAACCTTGCTTGGCTATTGGACGTCTGTGTCGATACCGTAACCTTGCTTGGCAATTGCACGTCTGTGTCGATGCCATAACCATGCTTGTCTATTGGATGTCTGTGTCGATACCGTAACCTTGCTTGGCAATTGCACGTCTATGCCGATGCTGCAACCTTGCTTGGCTATTGGACGTCTGTGTCGATGCCGTAACCTTGCTTGGCAATTGCACGTCTGTGTCGATACCATAACCTTGCTTGGCTATTCACTTCTGTGTCGATACCGTAACCTTGCTTGGCAATTGCACGTCTATGCCGATGCTGCAACCTTGCTTGGCTATTGGACGTCTATGTCGATGCCGTAACCTGGCTTGGCTATTGGACGTCTGTGTCGATGCCGTAACCTTGCTTGGCAATTGGACGTCTATGTCGATGCCGTAACCTTGCTTGACTATTGGACGTCTGTGTCGATGCCGTAACCTTGCTTGGCAATTGCACGTCTGTGTCGATGCTGTAACCTTGCTTGGCAATTGCACGTTTGTGTCGATGCCTTGTCGACATTATATATTGTAATAACAGTAATTTGATGTATTACTCCATATTTTAGTTGATCTGTAATGGAAGGACTTAAGCTTGCTCCAAGAGAGATAGTACAGCCTTTGAAAGCTTAATGTAATTTGAAACAATCTAATTCACATTCATTAGTTTCATAAAACAATACTCTATACTTGTATATTTCTTTCATGGATAGAAAAACTTACCTTATTGATATCTGTAAATCTTCTAGACTTTACATTAAAGAAGACCTCAGAATAATTTATTTTCTATTGTACATATACGTCTAACAAATCTGTATTATTGTGGGTTAGCTTACATTCACCTAATGTCAATAGTTACTCGTTTTTATAAGTTTTGTCACAATTGACCTGATATTTACTTTTTGAGTCTAAGATGGAGGCACACAAAAGTAATGATAGATTACCGTTAAGCATTTTTTAGTTTAAAATGGACATAGCCTACGTATGTCCATGTAGGCTATATTATTTTACTTAAATCATTACAAGTTGGGATGTCTTCTCAAACAGCTCGGGAACAACAAAGGATACAGGTTTAAGGTGACGGGAGCTGGTTAATTAACTCACCATCATCTGACATACAAGTTATTTCCTTAAATCTGAGCCTGTATTCAATTGAATGCATTGCCTTTTAGCAGTTGTTATTGACTTGTGTCTTAGAACAGTAGACAACAGTAGTTTTGCATGAATGAATAAACATGATGATATTCAAGTTGGTTTGTAAAATTCTAGTCTGTACTTGAATGTAACTTTTTAGATAAAGAAAAGCTTTTTACAAATGTTTTTTTGAGGAGGCTTATCTACTCTTAGTTCTAACAGTTAGGGTCAAACTCACTGTAATGGAGGACCCCGTTGGTGCCTTTCAAACAATCCAGTATGTAGGCCTACCCTCTTAGATACACATCTTAGCCCTTGTTCTAAGGAGGTAAATAACACAATATTGCATGTTTTGGGCCTTGAAAGAGCGTGATTAAGTTGCGACTTTTATGGCCTGAGGTCCGTAAAGGGATGCTTGAGTTGCGACCAGCGCCCAAGAGGGCCATAAAACTAGTGCTCGAGTTGCACGCAACTACCTGCAGCCGTACTATTAACGAAGTAACTAAAGTTTCCAAAGTTCTGACAATAACTATATATTGTGATACTATATTTATATATCATGAATTAAATATATAATAATTGACAGTACTGGAAATATGCAATACATATCGTCGAACAATTAATGTTGCAGAAGTGAAATTACTTGTTGTTCTGACATTTATTTTAGGAAGGATTTTACCAATTAAGATTATAATTTGTACTTATTTATTATGCCCATTTTTGTTTTTTATGTATTATACTTAATAAGTATATATATTCTAAAGACATTTTAGAAATACATTTTCATGGACTTTATAAATGAATATATAAGCGTCAAATATAATAATAGTATTAACCACACAAAACCATTCAACACAGCAGATCACTGTACTTACTTTAAAGACATCTCTTTAAAACTGTTCAGTTTTCAGATATCATCCTTGTTGAAAAGATAATAAGTCCTGTTCTATAAAAATATTAATAAATATGAAAAAATGCAATAATAATTTTTAGTGCCTTTTCAAGATAATATAAACAATTTCGTTTAAAAACAGATTTCGGTGTCTATAAAATAGAACGAAAGATTATTATTTTTTTACATTGTATGTATTGAAATAATATTAAACAAATAATCAACGAAATTTAAGATTTCAAACAAAGGTTTCTGTGGAAAAATAAAAAAATTCAAATAGAATTTTCCACTTAATACGCGCCTCAATTTGTTATGTTCCAGTGCAGCCACTAGTAGGATCTGCCAGATTAGATGAGACAGGGACACGGATAGACGATACACTTATATAAGTTATGTCAATGGCCAACAAGTTTAGTGCTATCTGGAATCAGATCAAATACAATTCGCGATATTTGCGGTAGGTTACGATAATTTATTTTTGCACAGCTTGTTAGAATTGCTATTTCCTGAGACACCACAATCACCTAAGCGTAAATCGGTAACTGTTAATTGAAAAGCATAAACTGCACCAGATAGGATAATTTATTTTGTCAAACACGAATTTATAGTTCATTTTCTCTGTTCTTACGAATAAATTTACTTTTCTGTAGATTTTTATTTTTGCTTGTCAACTTCATCAGCATACTTTTGTTACACTTTATCGTCATAGTTGTCTATTTTATAAGAGGCTAAACTAGGAAAAATAAGCATTAAAATACACCGACGGGAATATTCGTTGCTGACGATAAAAAAATAGTACTTACTCGGAACCGTTAATCTGGAATGCACGCCATAACCAGTTAATTAGCTTGTTTATCAAAAATACCACTATCTGGTCCCGCGCAACCTCGACCTATTGATCTCTGACTGTCACCTTTATAAATAACTCATAGTTGGTTGCAATATTGACATATTTTAATCATATCTAAATAATAAAATTGCTTTATTATCTAATTTTACTATATTTTCTCGGTACATCACAAATTATACTGAGCAATAAAAAGCTATGTGATACAAATCGGATTAACGAGTAATAATTAAGACGTACCTCTTCACTAATTGAGTCATTCTTCTACGTCTATAGTTTATTGTGGGTATTGCAGGTACAGATTCAGGGATATTATTTTACAATGCTTTTCATTTTGTGGAACGGATATCTCTAAGCCCATTCAATCTGAGTGCCGTAAATTAACTATAGGAATATGTGAAAACCATTAAACGGCTAGTAGGCCTCTAATCAGCTGTAGTTTGGTAGTTTAACAAGCATCATTACTACTGTAAACTGTGATTGCGAAAAACCTACTCATAATATCACACAAACGTAGATGTTATAATTTAGGTTTTATTTTTAATTTCTCATTGCAAATTAATAGGCTAAATGGTATTCCATTTCCAGCTAAATCTGGTAAACAAGTTTTTAATAATTTCATTTCATAGTCCTCAAAGATATTGCACTGTGTCATACAACTGTTTAATATGCACTGTCATTAGTGGCATTTAGCACTCCTGCACCCTAAACAAATGATGACCCAATACACCCCACTCCAAAGCTCTTACTCCTAACTAGATACCATTAAAAATACGTGTTTGTAAATATTGTTTTCAAGTATTTTCAGCAATAGATTAACCGGAGATATGCATTCCAATATCTACGCCTGAGAAAATCAGTACATTAACGCTTACAATTTTGCTCATACCATCGTAGGAGCTGTAAATATTAAGATAATGGATCAAAAAATTAAGTTTATGAAGTCTGTATTGAATGACGCGTAACTGTCTGTATTTACGCGTGTTGGTCATCTAAGACTGTGGTAAGGTTAGTAATCACGGTCTGTGTACGATGATTACAGCACGAAAGATCAGTTAGGAAATGACATTTGAAAAATTAAATCTTATAATTAAAGAGCCTTGTAACATAAAACGAACATAAACTTTATAAATTGTATAACTAATAGCTAACAAAAACAATTTATTTAGAATTTAAATTCACTCCGTTAGCCTTTTCAAATTGGACGACTACAGCTCTGTGTTACGCAGATAAACTGTTCTGTTTACACCCCGTACCCTCCTCTTACAATCAACTTCCCTTGATAAAGTCAAATAAAATTTGACGTTGTCAGATTCCGTCGCTTTCTCTTAGAGTTGCTGTAGCTCGCATTTCTTCAAGTTGAAATGTCTTGTTACTGTTATCACCCGATGTCAATGCTCTTCTGAGACAAGATCATGTGCAATGATTTGTTAAGGAATTCATTATTAAAGACATTATATTAGTACGTTGATTGGGTGATTACCAAACTATCCTGATAGAATCACCAAATAAGAAAGTTATAAAATTAGTTAAATATATCTTGTTTTATTAGGTGAAGTTAGGGCTAAGAAAATCTCTCTAACATTTAACTAGGGACCAATGACTTATGGGCCTTCCGAACCACCACAAGTAACCAGGCAGGCGGGTGCTTGCAAGGACGGGATCGCTTGGACAGTCACCCATCCAAGGAACAGCCACGCTCCACGTGGTTTGACGCCATTAACTTGTGATAACGTCGGAACCCTTCACTTAAGGCCAATGGCAAAGTTATATTTTTGTTGTTATTTTCATTGAGTTCTTAAATTAAAATTACTGCATTCTTCTACAGTATATACGATTTTTTTCTACACAGATTAGAGTAATGCGGTTTTTGATAGTTTTATAGATGCACATTTATATTAACTAACCACATTCATAGCACCATCTCTAATTAAATTAAATATTCATCAAAGTCATATTTAATTATAAAATCATGCTTTTGAATGTCACTTTTTTACTATTATATACAAATTGATAAGCATAACGGTAGGCTATCAGGTTATGTCATATTTACATGTAATCAACAAAAACCTGCCTGTAGCAGCCTGTATAGATTCATTTCTAAACACTCGTGTTCACCAAAAGTTCTCCTCGACTGTTCAATTATCAACAGTGTCCATTACAATTGGGTTAAAATTCCAATGTATTACTTCAAAATATACAAAATGAAACATAAAATAAAATTTAACTTTTTTTTATTTATTCTTAAGTATTCGATTTCCAAATATTTGTGAATATGAAATATAGGGAGTGCGAATGAGTGAATGTCATTATTGTGAATTAAGACAAAAATGTTTCTTTAGAAAGTGGTAATAATTAATAGCTTAATGACAGATGAAAAACTGATGGCTATCAGCTAAACTGATCCAAACACCTTTTTTGACTGATTGGGATTGAACTGAGAAAATTATATTTTATTAAGCTAGGCTTTAACCAACTACGCTACCGACCAATTAATTTGAACATGACATGTTAAGAGCATTCCACCACGACTTTAATGTCAGCATTTAATGAACATAGAAACATAGGTTTCAAACAGTTTCATTGTAAAATATCCCGAGTGGAATTTAAATTAACAGTTTCCCATTCGAAATATAATATACAAGTTATTTTTAATTCATATTAATAGTTACATATAATCTGTTAGCTCTTTTAAATACATTTTTAACATACGAATTCTGTAAATAAAGTAATGAGTCTAGTTAGGTAATACATTTTATTCACAATATATTTATATATTAACTCTATCTTCTTCAAAGTAGTTCCCTTGGGAAGCCATACACCACTTCATTTGGTTTCCCCACTTATCGTAGCAGTGCTGGTCGGTCAGATTTTGTTTTATTTTCATATTCTTCCAAAATGGTATCCTTTGAGGTAGCTTTTTATTTTATGGAATAGGAAACGTCATAAGGTCTAAAGTCAGGAGAATAGGGTGGTTGAGGAAAGCCAGAAATGTTTTTCTGGTCCAAAACTCAGTAACTGAGAGTACAGTATGGCAAGGCGCATATAATGATGCAGCATCAAGTTGTCTTTGATGGTTAGTATCAAGCGCATGACTCTTTTCCGCAGCCTTTTGAAGATTTCACTATAAAAATATTTATTTGCAGTTTGTCCTGCAGGTAAAAAGCTTTTATGGACAATGCCATTGGAATCAAAGAAAGATATAAGTACAGTTTTGAATTTGGATTTGCTGATTCGTGTATTTTTCGGACGAGGTGAATTTGAATTGTGCCATTCTCCCTATACTCTGCATTGTTCCTGGCCTTGCTAACAATTCCAAGATTCATAAGCGGTGATAAGGTGTTTTAGAAAATTAAATTCGTCCCAAAAGATCTTGACAAACTTCCATTCTATGTATTTATGTTGATGAGTGAGATTTTTTATAGCCAATTTTGCACAAACTTTTATTTTGTTTAAATATACCGTTAAAACTTTATATAATGTCGTATGGTTCAAATTAAGTTTTTATACAAGCACTAATATAAGTCAGTCGTCGACCATTTCAAACAAAATCTCTGATTTTTCCAAAAGTTTCCTCGCCTTTTGATGATAATTGTCTTCTGGAGTGAGGGTCATGCTGAACCGATTCTCACCCATCTGAAAGTGCTTTATTCATAGTTTCAAACTGTACAGTAGGAGTTTCACCAAGTTTAACACAATATTCAATTGCATAACGTTGCTCGTAATTGTTTTCATTTTTGGAATGTACATAAAAAACGTGTTTTGCAATAAGTTTGTTTACAACTCACATGACGATGGTAGAATAGTGAAAATAATACTCATTGATGATCAGGTGTTTAAATAAACATACGTCAGAGTTACAGTGTTGTCAGTTTGGCAAGAACAAATCAGTCTCATTACTTTATTTACAGAACTCGACCATAAAAATAATTGGAAAAAGTAAATTGATAACAAGGTCATGTTATTTCCCTTCTACTATACTACGTAAAAAGGAGGAACATTCTCTCACATTTAACAGAAAAGACTTTATGCTAAAGAAATGTGTGTAAGGAAGAGGATTATTATTTAGCAAGGAGAGTATCACTTAACTTGTAATTGCTTTCCTTAAGAGCCGGATTTATGAAGCACAATAACACTTTAATCCGACTTTATTATTCTCCTTTCTTGAATGTCTGCAGCAACAACCAAAATAGTTGAAAAAAGTTACTTGAGGAAAATGGTTAAAGTAATAAGAATTTGCCAACAGTAAATTTGTCAAATTTTACCAAAATACAGTAATATTCATTCTTATATTATTACTGAGTTTGAGGGTAAAAGTAGTCCTAATTATTCTATAATATCTTCCAAACTTAAATAAACTAAATTTAATTAATTTATAGTTAATTTACCTGCCTAACTAATATCAGGAAAATGATCCAGTTTTATTGTGACGTAGGCCTAAAATGCTTTTGTAGACATAATTTACTCAGATCATTCTCTTCTAAAATATTGAAACAACCTAACAAGATTTATAAAATATAATTCCTAGAAGACTACTTAATGATGTATAAATAGTTTCGTTATACATTATATTGTATGATTTAGAGCAATAATCAAATATATTAAATTTTCTTTAGAACAACCCCATCTCCCTTACTCATTTTTCAATATACAATTAATTGAATAACCAATCAACTTTAGACGATTATGTTTTGTATTTATTTATGGTTAACTTACTGGAAAAATACAACAGTATTTAAGTTAAATTCAGTGAGTGGAAGTGAGTTTGCTTGGAATATCAACAATATTGGAAATTTATCTACAACACAATATTTCAAATTACTATCATGATTGAAACTAATAAAAGAGGTTGTCATGTCTATTTTATAGTTTTTTATGAAAACATTATGAAACACTGTACATTATTATTATTATTAGTAACATAAATAAATTTTAAGGTTATCATTTTAATTGAAATAAAAACTGAAAAATATTGTCTTTAAATTTAAAAAATCTAAGACAAAGAAAATTCAAAGAATATTGCTTCTAGATTGTCATGCAGTTTACTCTTTAATTTCTTATTCGGCACGATCACCTGACACTGTTTAGAGTTATATAGTATAAGACTCGCTTTGCTCGTTGGGGGCTTCGCCCCCAAACCCCCTTGGCGCGAACCTTTGACCAGCGGCGTCCAGATTGTAAACTTTGTGGTACATTCTTCCTTCGACTTTGAAGGAGAGTCCACTAGGATGACGGTACCCACCAGACACCCCTAGTGCACAGAAGGCAAACAGGTCGTTGTATGCTCTGGCTCGTTCTAGGAAATGACGATTAGTATAAAACGGTGCGTCCAAAGGAGGTAGATTAAGAATATTATATGTTCCCTCACCACAGCAACACTTTTTTCTGTCTTTCTCATCCTCAAACCGTCGAGCATGACAGTACGAAAACTTGTAAATTTCATCTTCCCAAAGACATACTTTACGGAGTTTAAATGAACTAATGCCATTTAAATTGTAGTCTCTTCAGTACGCCATTGGGCCTTAGTAGGGAAAAGATGGGGATATTGCCGTCAAAAAAGGGGATTTCTGCGTCAAATTGACCTTTGGACCCACTTTTCTGGCCTCTGATTGGTCGAGAGCGGTCACGTGACTTTTCCAAGATGGCGGCGCCCATTTCCCGCCAAATTTCCTAACCTCACTTTTCCTAACCTCAAATTTCCCGCCAAATTTCCCACGCTTTTCCCGGAATTCCCCAAAATTCCCGATTTTCCCCCAAATTCCCAAATTTCCCTCAAATTCCCAAATTTCCCTCCAAATTCCCACATCATACTATATGAAATACACTGTTAACCTTGTTATACTATATAAAATTCATTGTTAACCTAACTTTTTCCGTGTTATACTATATAAAATGCACTGTTAACCTTGTTATACTATATAAGATACACTATATAAAATACAGTCTTAACCTAACTTTTTCCATGTTATACTATATAAAATTCACTTTTTTTTGTCCAATATGGCATCTTTTTCCATATTATACTATATAAAATTCACTTTTTTGTCCAATATGACGTATTTCTCTTGTTATACTATATAAAATGAACTTTTTTTTGTCCAATATGGCATCTTTTTCCATGTTATACTATATAAAATGCACTTTTTTGTCCAATATGGCATCTTTTTCCATGTTATACTATATAAAATGCACTTTTTTTGTCCAATATGGCATCTTTTTCCATGTTATACTATATAAAATGCACTTTTTTGTCCAATATGGCATCTTTTTCCATGTTATACTATATAAAATTCACTTTTTTGTCCAATATGGCGTCTTTTTCCATGTTATACTATATAAAATGCACTTTTTTTGTCCAATATGGCGTCTTTTTCCATGTTATACTATATAAAATTCACTTTTTTGTCCAATATGGCGTCTTTTTCCATGTTAGACTATATAAAATGGTCTTTTTTGTCCAATATGGCGTCTTTCCCTCCTCAAAATTCCCTCCAAAAATTCCTTATCCAATATGGCGGACTTTACACTATAATAAATGTAAAAAGATGACAACTGGATCCAAGATGGCGGTCTTTCCCTTCGGGTACTTCCGGCGACCGTCGGCTACCTTCGTACGCTCTTAGCCTATGATGCACACGTCGTCTGCTGGTCGGGTGCGCATGCGCATGGACTTGCTACTCTGTGGATTATTTCATATATACACTATAATAAAATTAATATTTCATATACTCTATGTGCTCGACCCGATCGTAGCGCACCTGGTGGCAAAACGTAGCGCATCCTTTCGGAACATGACGCCTTCGGAAGGGAAGTCCCCGGTGGTAATTCCCCTTCTCAAATTCGGTCTTTATACTATACAAAATGCACTCTTCCCATCTCATACTATATAAAATGCAAAAGATGGTGGCCATTTACATATGTACTATATAAAATGCTTTCGTGTACTTCCGGCAACCGTCGGCTACCTTCGTACACGTCGTCTGCTGGTCTGACGCACACCCAAATGCCACACTCTGATTGGTTACCTCCCTACTTTACAAGTAATATTTCTCACACGTACTGTTAGACTACTTATTTAATTTAATTTTTCTCAAATTTTAACAAATACACAGTTAACATACGCTCTTAGCTTTGGGTACTCATCCATGGCTTCCTACACTGTTACCTATACTTATCTATCGAATCACAGATCATCCTCAAGCCCCTACTTAACACTCTAGGCAACCCGCAATACACGTTTTAATTAAAAATCAAGGGACAGCTATTATTTATATTAATTATTTACTTCTTTTTTTATTTTTATTTAATTGTTACATACGAGGCCAACTGGTGTACGGTGACCGGGCTTTATCGCTGTTATCACATCACTTGACCTCAAAGGTCAACCCGTGGCTGTTATCAATCCCACAAGCATTGTTTTACATCCCGTATGAACGATGTACAAGTCTTTGTTACTAACTAGATGAACGAGTGTAGTCTTTGTTACTAACTAAGGCTGCTGGACCCTTTGATATATGATCTATTAACAACACAGTAGTCAGGGAAACTATGACATGGAACCCAAACCCCTTAAAATTTAGTTAAAATGTCCATAAATAGGGTTATTTGTGTACAAAATATGTTATAATTCCCTAAAAGCAATAAAATGCAGTGTCATAACAACGATATTTGTCCTAAACATTAAAAATTCCTTTAAAATACTCTTATAGAAACCTTTAAAAACTTAGTTTGAGCTCAAAACCACGTACAAAACTGATGTAACACTTGTAAATTAATTGTTTAACCTACATAGCTATTTAGTTGACTCCAAACAGTTGGCAAAGTGTAAGTAGCCAATAGGAATAAATTCTCTATAATGTTCACATTTTAAGCTTGATTTTAACAAAACCTGATGCTATTGATTCTTTGCACATTAAACAAATAAACGAATAGTTAGTTGAAATGTGTCTATTGTAGAAACTTTGGTATTAACAGTAAGAAAGTTTGGTTTCTTTTGACTATAATATACTCGATCAGAAAATGTATATACACCACTCCCAAAGACCGAAACACATGGAGAACCTAGAACACTCAACATTCTTGATAGATCACCTTCCTATTCATCACATAAGACCCTTGATTATCCATCACCTATCCCTAAGACATCTGACTGACCAACTACCCACCCAATATTCTAGACTAAACACACTCTACATACAAGACCTTTGATTGACCATCTACCTACCCTACACACACAGTACTCTCGATAGACCACTCACCTCCCCATCACATAAGACATCTGACTAACCATCTACCCACCTAATATACTAGACTAACCACACTCTACACATAGTCCTCTTGACAGACCACGCACCCCTCTCGACACATAATACATTTGACCACCTACCCACCTAATATACTAGACTAACCACACTCTACATACAAGACTTTTGATTGACCATCTACCCACTCAACACACACAGACCCTCGATAGGCCACCCACCTCCCCAACACATAAGACATCTGACTGACCATCTACCCACCTAATATACTAGACTAACCACACCTTACATACAAGACCTTTGATTGACCATCTACCTACCCAACACACACAGTACCCTCGATAGGCCACACACCTTCCCAACACATAACACATCCGACTAACCATCTACCCACCTAATATACTAGACTAAACACACCTTAAATACAAGACCTTTGATTGACCACCTACCTACCCAACACACACAGTACCCTCGATAGGCCACCCACCTTCCCAACACATAAGACATCTGACTGACCACCTACCTACTTAATAAACTAGACTAACCACACTCTACATACAAGACTTTTGATTGACCACTCACCTACTAAACACACAGACGTTTGATTAAACACCCACATACTCAACACAGAGTCATGTTGATAGACCAACCCACCTTCCCCAAACATAAAACCTTTGATAGACCAACCACACACTCTACAGACATAACTTAAAATACCATCACACTACCAAAAAGGCAGTCTATAGACCCCCATCTACTCAATACATGAGACACTTGGTTAACCACTCGCCTACCCAACACATAGTCCTCTTGATAGACCACTCACCCCTCCCGACACATAATACATTTGACAGACCACTTACTTAACATACAAGACTGACCATACACTCTACATCGAAGACGTTTGATTATCCACTCACCTACTCAATACATACAAAACACTTGTTTGATCACAACAATTTAACAAACACAACTGACGATTGACATTCCACATTCCCAAAGCATCATACTACAATGAAAATAGTCCTATTGACATACCCCTACCTACCAAACATACGTACCACACAACATAAAATCATGACAACAGTCCACCCACCTACTCAACACACAACACCTCTGATAGATAATCCACCTAAAAATTACATAAAACCTTACAGTGACACCCAAAATTCATGGATAACCTACCTACCAAACATACGAATTGACCACATTACCAAAGCATATGAAGGACCACCTACCAAACATACGTACCACACACCATAAAATCATGACTTAACAGTCCACCCACCTACTCAACACACAACACCTCTGATAGATAATCCTCCTAAACATTACATAAAACCTTACAGTGACACCCAAAATTCATGGATAACCTACCTACCAAACATACGAATTGACCACATTACCAAAGCATATGAAGGACCACCTACCAAACATACGTACCACACACCATAAAATCATGACTTAACAGTCCACCCACCTACTCAACACACAACACCTCTGATAGATAATCCACCTAAACATTACATAAAACCTTACATTGACACCCAAAATTCATGGATAACCTACCTACCAAACATACGAATTGACCACATTACCAAAGCATATGAAGGACCACCTACCAAACATACGTACCACACACCATAAAATCATGACTTAACAGTCCACCCACCTACTCAACGCACAACACCTCTGATAGATAATCCTCCTAAACATTACATAAAACCTTACATTGACACCCAACATTCATGGATAACCTACCTACCAAACATACGAATAGACCACATTACCAAAGCATATGAAGGACCAATCACAAACATACGTACCACACACCATAAAATCATGACTTAACAGTCCACCCACCTACTCAACACACAACACCTCTGATAGATAATCCACCTAACCACTACATAAAACCTATGATTGACACTCAACATTCATGGATGACCACCTACCATACATACGTACACCATAAAACCACGACTTAACAGTCCACACACCTACTCAAAACACAACACCTTTGATAGATAATCCACCTAAACATTACATAAAACCTTACATTGACACCCAACATTCATGGATGACCTACCTACCATACATACGTACACCATAAAACCATGACTTAACAGTCCACACACCTACTCAAAACACAACACCTCTGATAGATAATCCACCTAACCACTACATAAAACCTATGATTGACACTCAACATTCATGGATGACCACCTACCATACATACGTACACCATAAAACCATGACTTACAGTCCACACGCCTACTCAAAACACAACACCTCTGATAAATAATCCACCTAACCACTACATAAAACCTATGATTGACACTCAACATTCATGGATGACCACCAACCATACATACGTACACCATAAAACCATGACTTAACAGTCCACACGCCTACTCAAAACACAACACCTCTGATAGATAATCCACCTAACCACTACATAAAACCTATGATTGACACTCAACATTCATGGATGACCACCAACCATACATACGTACACCATAAAACCATGACTTAACAGTCCACACGCCTACTCAAAACACAACACCTCTGATAGATAATCCACCTAACCACTACATAAAACCTTTGATTGATACTCAACATTCATGGATGACCTACCTACCAAACATACGAATTGACCACATTACCAAAGCATATGAAGGACCACCTACCATACATACGTACCACACACCATAAAATCATGACTTAACAGTCCACCCGCCACCTCAACACACAACACCTCTGATAGATAATCCACCTAACCACTACTTAAAACCTTTGATTGACACTCAACATTCATGGATGACCTACCTACCAAACATACGAATTGACCACATTCTCAAAGCATAAGAAGGACCACCTACCACACATACATACCACACACCATAAAATCATAACTTAACAGTCCACCCGCCTACTCAAAACACAACACCTCTGATAGATAATCCACCTAAACATTACATAAAACCTTACATTGACACCCAACATTCATGGATGACCTACCTACCAAACATACGAATTGACTACATTACCAAAGCATATGAAGGACCACCTACCATACATACGTACCACACACCATAAAATCATGACTTAACAGTCCACCCGCCTACCTCTGCACACACAATTCCTTATGACACACCCTAAACATACCACTCATCCTACAGACAAAACTCCTAGAGAACTACCCATCCACCATAAGAACAGTATTACTTCATTTAATCATGTTTTAAAATAACATTATTACACTGTAAGATAGGTTTAATACAGCTAAAGACCTAAAGTGTTACCTAAAATTCTGTTTTATATGAGAGCCGTTGGTGGAAAACATCCAAACTAAACATAGAAAATAGGAATCAGCTAGTAGTTTCATAGAAATTCTGCTATACAACTAAAAAAATATGAGAAAAAATTAGGTTTAAAAACAATGAACACAGAAAAAATTAGGTTTAAAAACAATGAACACAGAAAAAATTAGGTTTAAAAACAATGAACACAGAAAAAATTAGGTTTAAAAACAATGAGAACAGAAAAAATTAGATTAAAAAAATGAACATAGAAAAAGTTAGGTTAAAAAAATGAACACAGAAAAAGTTAGGTTAAAAAAAGAACACAGAAAAAGTTAGGTTAAAAAAAATAAACATAGAAAAAGTTAGGTTAGCAAACATCAGAAAAGTAAGTCTAGCAATCAACCGAAAGGTTGATTGCTATCCTTACTTTTCCGAAAAGTTGTTAAAATTAACAAAAGTCAAAAAATGTCCCATTTTATGAGTTTTGTTAATTTTAACTGAACTTTTCTGATGTTTGCTAACCTAACTTTTTCTATGTTTATTTTTTTTAACCTAACTTTTTCTGTGTTCTTTTTTTAACCTAACTTTTTCTGTGTTCATTTTTTTAACCTAACTTTTTCTATGTTCATTTTTTTAATCTAATTTTTTCTGTTCTCATTGTTTTTAAACCTAATTTTTTCTGTGTTCATTGTTTTTAAACCTAATTTTTTCTGTGTTCATTGTTTTTAAACCTAATTTTTTCTGTGTTCATTGTTTTTAAACCTAATTTTTTCTCATATTTTTTTAGTTGTATAGCAGAATTTCTATGAAACTACTAGCTGATTCCTATTTTCTATGTTTAGTTTGGATGTTTTCCACCAACGGCTCACATATAAAACAGAATTTTAGGTAACACTTTAGGTCTTTAGCTGTATTAAACCTATCTTACAGTGTAATAATGTTATTTTAAAACATGATTAAATGAAGTAATACTGTTCTTATGGTGGATGGGTAGTTCTCTAGGAGTTTTGTCTGTAGGATGAGTGGTATGTTTAGGGTGTGTCATAAGGAATTGTGTGTGCAGAGGTAGGCGGGTGGACTGTTAAGTCATGATTTTATGGTGTGTGGTACGTATGTATGGTAGGTGGTCCTTCATATGCTTTGGTAATGTAGTCAATTCGTATGTTTGGTAGGTAGGTCATCCATGAATGTTGGGTGTCAATGTAAGGTTTTATGTAATGTTTAGGTGGATTATCTATCAGAGGTGTTGTGTTTTGAGTAGGCGGGTGGACTGTTAAGTTATGATTTTATGGTGTGTGGTATGTATGTGTGGTAGGTGGTCCTTCTTATGCTTTGAGAATGTGGTCAATTCGTATGTTTGGTAGGTAGGTCATCCATGAATGTTGAGTGTCAATCAAAGGTTTTAAGTAGTGGTTAGGTGGATTATCTATCAGAGGTGTTGTGTGTTGAGGTGGCGGGTGGACTGTTAAGTCATGATTTTATGGTGTGTGGTACGTATGTATGGTAGGTGGTCCTTCATATGCTTTGGTAATGTGGTCAATTCGTATGTTTGGTAGGTAGGTCATCCATGAATGTTGAGTATCAATCAAAGGTTTTATGTAGTGGTTAGGTGGATTATCTATCAGAGGTGTTGTGTTTTGAGTAGGCGTGTGGACTGTTAAGTCATGGTTTTATGGTGTACGTATGTATAGTTGGTGGTCATCCATGAATGTTGAGTGTCAATCATAGGTTTTATGTAGTGGTTAGGTGGATTATCTATCAGAGGTGTTGTGTTTTGAGTAGGCGTGTGGACTGTTAAGTCATGGTTTTATGGTGTACGTATGTATGGTTGGTGGTCATCCATGAATGTTGAGTGTCAATCATAGGTTTTATGTAGTGGTTAGGTGGATTATCTATCAGAGGTGTTGTGTTTTGAGTAGGCGTGTGGACTGTAAGTCATGGTTTTATGGTGTACGTATGTATGGTAGGTCGTCATCCATGAATGTTGAGTGTCAATCATAGGTTTTATGTAGTGGTTAGGTGGATTATCTATCAGAGGTGTTGTGTTTTGAGTAGGTGTGTGGACTGTTAAGTCATGGTTTTATGGTGTACGTATGTATGGTAGGTAGGTCATCCATGAATGTTGGGTGTCAATGTAAGGTTTTATGTAATGTTTAGGTGGATTATCTATCAAAGGTGTTGTGTTTTGAGTAGGTGTGTGGACTGTTAAGTCGTGGTTTTATGGTGTACGTATGTATGGTAGGTGGTCATCCATGAATGTTGAGTGTCAATCATAGGTTTTATGTAGTGGTTAGGTGGATTATCTATCAGAGGTGTTGTGTGTTGAGTAGGTGGGTGGACTGTTAAGTCATGATTTTATGGTGTGTGGTACGTATGTTTGTGATTGGTCCTTCATATGCTTTGGTAATGTGGTCTATTCGTATGTTTGGTAGGTAGGTTATCCATGAATGTTGGGTGTCAATGTAAGGTTTTATGTAATGTTTAGGAGGATTATCTATCAGAGGTGTTGTGCGTTGAGTAGGTGGGTGGACTGTTAAGTCATGATTTTATGGTGTGTGGTACGTATGTTTGGTAGGTGGTCCTTCATATGCTTTGGTAATGTGGTCAATTCGTATGTTTGGTAGGTAGGTTATCCATGAATTTTGGGTGTCAATGTAAGGTTTTATGTAATGTTTAGGTGGATTATCTATCAGAGGTGTTGTGTGTTGAGTAGGTGGGTGGACTGTTAAGTCATGATTTTATGGTGTGTGGTACGTATGTTTGGTAGGTGGTCCTTCATATGCTTTGGTAATGTGGTCAATTCGTATGTTTGGTAGGTAGGTTATCCATGAATTTTGGGTGTCACTGTAAGGTTTTATGTAATGTTTAGGAGGATTATCTATCAGAGGTGTTGTGTGTTGAGTAGGTGGGTGGACTGTTAAGTCATGATTTTATGGTGTGTGGTACGTATGTTTGGTAGGTGGTCCTTCATATGCTTTGGTAATGTGGTCAATTCGTATGTTTGGTAGGTAGGTTATCCATGAATTTTGGGTGTCACTGTAAGGTTTTATGTAATTTTTAGGTGGATTATCTATCAGAGGTGTTGTGTGTTGAGTAGGTGGGTGGACTGTTGTCATGATTTTATGTTGTGTGGTACGTATGTTTGGTAGGTAGGGGTATGTCAATAGGACTATTTTCATTGTAGTATGATGCTTTGGGAATGTGGAATGTCAATCGTCAGTTGTGTTTGTTAAATTGTTGTGATCAAACAAGTGTTTTGTATGTATTGAGTAGGTGAGTGGATAATCAAACGTCTTCGATGTAGAGTGTATGGTCAGTCTTGTATGTTAAGTAAGTGGTCTGTCAAATGTATTATGTGTCGGGAGGGGTGAGTGGTCTATCAAGAGGACTATGTGTTGGGTAGGCGAGTGGTTAACCAAGTGTCTCATGTATTGAGTAGATGGGGGTCTATAGACTGCCTTTTTGGTAGTGTGATGGTATTTTAAGTTATGTCTGTAGAGTGTGTGGTTGGTCTATCAAAGGTTTTATGTTTGGGGAAGGTGGGTTGGTCTATCAACATGACTCTGTGTTGAGTATGTGGGTGTTTAATCAAACGTCTGTGTGTTTAGTAGGTGAGTGGTCAATCAAAAGTCTTGTATGTAGAGTGTGGTTAGTCTAGTTTATTAAGTAGGTAGGTGGTCAGTCAGATGTCTTATGTGTTGGGAAGGTGGGTGGCCTATCGAGGGTACTGTGTGTGTTGGGTAGGTAGGTGGTCAATCAAAGGTCTTGTATTTAAGGTGTGTTTAGTCTAGTATATTAGGTGGGTAGATGGTTAGTCGGATGTGTTATGTGTTGGGAAGGTGTGTGGCCTATCGAGGGTACTGTGTGTGTTGGGTAGGTAGATGGTCAATCAAAGGTCTTGTATGTAAGGTGTGGTTAGTCTAGTATATTAGGTGGGTAGATGGTCAGTCAGATGTCTTATGTGTTGGGGAGGTGGGTGGCCTATCGAGGGTCTGTGTGTGTTGAGTGGGTAGATGGTCAATCAAAAGTCTTGTATGTAGAGTGTGGTTAGTCTAGTATATTAGGTGGGTAGGTGGTCAAATGTATTATGTGTCGAGAGGGGTGCGTGGTCTGTCAAGAGGACTATGTGTAGAGTGTGGTTAGTCTAGTATATTAGGTGGGTAGATGGTTAGTCAGATGTCTTATGTGATGGGGAGGTGAGTGGTCTATCGAGAGTACTGTGTGTGTAGGGTAGGTAGATGGTCAATCAAAGGTCTTGTATGTAGAGTGTGTTTAGTCTAGAATATTGGGTGGGTAGTTGGTCAGTCAGATGTCTTAGGGATAGGTGATGGATAATCAAGGGTCTTATGTGATGAATAGGAAGGTGATCTATCAAGAATGTTGAGTGTTCTAGGTTCTCCATGTGTTTCGGTCTTTGGGAGTGGTGTATATACATTTTCTGATCGAGTATATTATAGTCAAAAGAAACCAAACTTTCTTACTGTTAATACCAAAGTTTCTACAATAGACACATTTCAACTAACTATTCGTTTATTTGTTTAATGTGCAAAGAATCAATAGCATCAGGTTTTGTTAAAATCAAGCTTAAAATGTGAACATTATAGAGAATTTATTCCTATTGGCTACTTACACTTTGCCAACTGTTTGGAGTCAACTAAATAGCTATGTAGGTTAAACAATTAATTTACAAGTGTTACATCAGTTTTGTACGTGGTTTTGAGCTCAAACTAAGTTTTTAAAGGTTTCTATAAGAGTA
This sequence comes from Stictocephala bisonia, assembly GCA_035578905.1. NCBI lineage: Eukaryota > Metazoa > Arthropoda > Insecta > Hemiptera > Membracidae > Stictocephala > Stictocephala bisonia. The sequence continues at coordinate 21,554 of JAQJVL010004392.1, read as the reverse complement.
TTTTAAAGGAATTTTTAATGTTTAGGACAAATATCGTTGTTATGACACTGCATTTTATTGCTTTTAGGGAATTATAACATATTTTGTACACAAATAACCCTATTTATGGACATTTTAACTAAATTTTAAGGGGTTTGGGTTCCATGTCATAGTTTCCCTGACTACTGTGTTGTTAATAGATCATATATCAAAGGGTCCAGCAGCCTTAGTTAGTAACAAAGACTACACTCGTTCATCTAGTTAGTAACAAAGACTTGTACATCGTTCATACGGGATGTAAAACAATGCTTGTGGGATTGATAACAGCCACGGGTTGACCTTTGAGGTCAAGTGATGTGATAACAGCGATAAAGCCCGGTCACCGTACACCAGTTGGCCTCGTATGTAACAATTAAATAAAAATAAAAAAAGAAGTAAATAATTAATATAAATAATAGCTGTCCCTTGATTTTTAATTAAAACGTGTATTGCGGGTTGCCTAGAGTGTTAAGTAGGGGCTTGAGGATGATCTGTGATTCGATAGATAAGTATAGGTAACAGTGTAGGAAGCCATGGATGAGTACCCAAAGCTAAGAGCGTATGTTAACTGTGTATTTGTTAAAATTTGAGAAAAATTAAATTAAATAAGTAGTCTAACAGTACGTGTGAGAAATATTACTTGTAAAGTAGGGAGGTAACCAATCAGAGTGTGGCATTTGGGTGTGCGTCAGACCAGCAGACGACGTGTACGAAGGTAGCCGACGGTTGCCGGAAGTACACGAAAGCATTTTATATAGTACATATGTAAATGGCCACCATCTTTTGCATTTTATATAGTATGAGATGGGAAGAGTGCATTTTGTATAGTATAAAGACCGAATTTGAGAAGGGGAATTACCACCGGGGACTTCCCTTCCGAAGGCGTCATGTTCCGAAAGGATGCGCTACGTTTTGCCACCAGGTGCGCTACGATCGGGTCGAGCACATAGAGTATATGAAATATTAATTTTATTATAGTGTATATATGAAATAATCCACAGAGTAGCAAGTCCATGCGCATGCGCACCCGACCAGCAGACGACGTGTGCATCATAGGCTAAGAGCGTACGAAGGTAGCCGACGGTCGCCGGAAGTACCCGAAGGGAAAGACCGCCATCTTGGATCCAGTTGTCATCTTTTTACATTTATTATAGTGTAAAGTCCGCCATATTGGATAAGGAATTTTTGGAGGGAATTTTGAGGAGGGAAAGACGCCATATTGGACAAAAAAGACCATTTTATATAGTCTAACATGGAAAAAGACGCCATATTGGACAAAAAAGTGAATTTTATATAGTATAACATGGAAAAAGACGCCATATTGGACAAAAAAAGTGCATTTTATATAGTATAACATGGAAAAAGACGCCATATTGGACAAAAAAGTGAATTTTATATAGTATAACATGGAAAAAGATGCCATATTGGACAAAAAAGTGCATTTTATATAGTATAACATGGAAAAAGATGCCATATTGGACAAAAAAAGTGCATTTTATATAGTATAACATGGAAAAAGATGCCATATTGGACAAAAAAGTGCATTTTATATAGTATAACATGGAAAAAGATGCCATATTGGACAAAAAAAAGTTCATTTTATATAGTATAACAAGAGAAATACGTCATATTGGACAAAAAAGTGAATTTTATATAGTATAATATGGAAAAAGATGCCATATTGGACAAAAAAAAGTGAATTTTATATAGTATAACATGGAAAAAGTTAGGTTAAGACTGTATTTTATATAGTGTATCTTATATAGTATAACAAGGTTAACAGTGCATTTTATATAGTATAACACGGAAAAAGTTAGGTTAACAATGAATTTTATATAGTATAACAAGGTTAACAGTGTATTTCATATAGTATGATGTGGGAATTTGGAGGGAAATTTGGGAATTTGAGGGAAATTTGGGAATTTGGGGGAAAATCGGGAATTTTGGGGAATTCCGGGAAAAGCGTGGGAAATTTGGCGGGAAATTTGAGGTTAGGAAAAGTGAGGTTAGGAAATTTGGCGGGAAATGGGCGCCGCCATCTTGGAAAAGTCACGTGACCGCTCTCGACCAATCAGAGGCCAGAAAAGTGGGTCCAAAGGTCAATTTGACGCAGAAATCCCCTTTTTTGACGGCAATATCCCCATCTTTTCCCTACTGGCCTTTTTCACCAATCTTCCGAGCGTGTCTCATGTTGGAAAATGAGGGATTCTTCAATCGAAAAGCCTCTACTGTCTGGTAGGAAGCTCCAGGATTCTGATCGTTATAACGTCGAACAGCTTCTCGGTTGATCTCGGGATGCTGGTCAGTGTAACGTCTTACAGCACCTCTATTTATCTGAGGTTTATTTTTACTGTATCTTTTTTTGCATCTGTAAGCTGTTCCTGTCAAGTACTTATCAAGCTCTTTGGACGTCCTCGCTTAACCTTTTTAGGTCTGCCAGGCATTTTGCTCAATAATGGACTGGTAGAAGGAGAAATTTCTTTTAAGGGTGATAACACTACCACAGGCATCAATTTTAACTTAATATCGACATAAGACTCCTGCGAGTTTACATTAGATGTATAGATTGGTTCATATAATTGGTTTGGAGGGCCATCAATTCGCGGTTCTTCAGGGACAATAGTAAGGTCTTGTGTGGCAGTTTTTCCCAAAGTCAGTTGAGTTATGGTGAACTGTCTTGCAACTCCATCCAGAGCTGCATTCGACTACATCAAACTGGCCAGTGAAAAGTAGCTGTCACACAGAAATAGGCGGGCCAGATTATTACCATCATTGGACAAATCAAAATGGTGCTTTTCATTCACTGGATGTGGATAAAACAGATACAGCAGTTCATTTACCCTCCAAAAGGAGACAGTAACTGTTTGACCCATGAAAAGGAATCCGATATCTTTTTGATTTGCAGCCAATATGTCTTGTAATTTTTCAGTAAGTGACGAAACAGTGTCATGCCAATCATCTTTCGTTAGGAGATAAAGTGCATCGTAAATGTGCTCTAGTTGTAACAGAGAAACTGACTGATTCAAAACATGAATGACTGATGGTAATTCTTCTGGAAACAAGTACCACCCATAACCAGTACAATTCTCACTACGCAGTTTTTGTAAATGCGATCACCACTCATAAGGAGTGCATCGATTGCATTTGTCGAAAAATGTCCACCAAGACTTTTCCATGCAAGGGCACAAGCAGAATTAGCCACACACTGAGCATGTCTACTCCATGTGAAGAGTTCATTGTTGCCCTGATGAAAGGACCCCTCGGTAACACAAAAATAAAATCTGTTGATGAGAAGCCATCGTAGAGAGTTAAAATGTAAAATTACAATTAAAGTAAATGGAGAGGAAGAAATTGGAAACAAAAAATAATATAAAGTCTCGAAAACAATCAGAAGAAATTTGTGATTTATTACTAATCACAATAAAAACGTATTAAATTAAAGAAACGGGAGAATAAACCAAGAGTTTATGTTGAAAAATAGCGATGATAGAAGATTCGTATCTCCCTGCAGTGAAAACGATTCAGTTTTCGATAGGGCAGAAAGCCAAACAATTGAACAGTTCAGTACTGAAGGTAATTCAAGCGTGTAGAGGCTAGTGATGGGCCAGAAATCATGACCTGTGATTTGATCACCGTGATTTTAGAATCACAGGTCGACCTGTGATCACGGTTCCAAACCAAACCGCTCAGTACAGTGATTTACTACGTCATCAGCTCATCTGCTCCGGCTCTTCTCAGGTGAACTGCCTATGTGACTGTTCTTACTGTACTGACTGAACGAGAACGACTGAGCTGTAAATTAGTTTGCTTTCTTGCCGTCTGCTGTAGAGCAGCGCTGCGATTCGTTTCTGCTCCAACTTTATTTATTTCGAGACTAATGCTTATAATTAATGCTATATTAATTAACAGTTCTATCAAACTGATATTCTGTCTGATGTGTTTAATAGATAAGCAATAAAAAAGTCTATTGTAAACAATACAAAACTATAATTTAAGAGTAAACTACCTGTTTTTATTTATTTACCAATATATCAATTTGATAAATAGGTTAGGTTAGGTTAATATACGTCTAACGTATATTTCTTCAGTTTACGATTGTGTATAGCCTATTACCAATAATAGTCAATAAATTTAGTATGCTGTAAAATGTACTTGTCTACAATACTTGTGTGGTAAATTCTATCTAACTTAAAAATATATTTGTTTTTTGTATATTCTGCATGGATTTAAATTATCTGTACAATAGTTTAGGAACAAGTTCAATATTTCATGCCAAATAACATCTTAACTATTGAGCTCACCTATGTTTTATTCTACTCCGTTTATCAATCACTTGTAATAACTAACAATAACTGTAAACCACCCTAGCATAGGCCCAATCCGTAATTTGAATTTGTTGTTCATTCAGGGACATGGAATCACGGACCACGGTTAGAGTTAGAATTGAAAGAGCGGATTGAGCGGACCACGGTTAGAATTGAAAGAGCGGATTGAGCGGAATCGCCGAAATCACAGTTAGAGCTGAAAGAACGGAATCACTCTTAATCACAGGTTAAAATCACAGGTCTGGCAAGTGAGCGGGAGCGGTTATCACTGCTCAGCTAAAAGAGCAGGTAATCCCATCACTAGTAGAGACCGTAGGGTGTCAGACTGAGGCATGGAAAGCGGCGTCATCCTTATATAACCTCGGTGGGACTTGTTTCAATCGACTGAGGGCCGTTCTACCAACCGTTCTAAAAACGTTTCTCGCAGACGCTGGAGCGACTCGTTTCAATCGACAAAGGCCCGGTTTACCAACTGTTCTAAAAACGTTTATCGCAGCCGCTGGAGGGTGCCTAAACTAACAAACAAATTCCGAAAATACAGCGTAAAACTATGATTGGCCTTTAGGCAACAAAAATGAATACAAACTGTTTTTATATATAGTTTAACTGTCCGTAAAATTTTGTACACAATTTGAATTCGTGTGAATAAGTGAGTAACATATTTTTGACAAAACTCAACTTTACCTACTTTTTGTGAAGGAATGTATTATATATAAAGCATTTAAGTATTTAAATATTCTATTAGATGTTGTCCAAACTAAATATTACAGCTTTAGTAAAAAAAAAAACTTCAACTCTGCAAACAGGTCGGCGTTTTCAAGTCAACCATTTTGATTTTTTTAGGTTATGAAAAGTTACAAATCATATTTAATAGCAGTTTTCGTAACGAAGTAGTTAAGTTAAATAGTGAGTACGGGTTTTAGGTTCTAAAATTATCGTAATACAGCAATAAAATACGAAAAACCTAACAAAAATAGAATTTTTTAAACGAAAAGTGAAATTTGATGATTTTTTGCGTAGTTAATATCAGAAATACCAAAAAATTACTTCTTAACAAAATTGTAGGAAATTTAATTACAAACCTGAAGTCAGTATGCTGCCACCAATTCAAAATTCCCGTCCGCCATTTTAGATGATAACGGGTGATTATCTGTTGATCACAGGGGGCTTCCAATATGATCTGGGGAGGGGGGGGTTCTATCTAAGATGATCATAAGAAATTACCTTAGTTTTTTATTGGATACTATCTAAGTTGATAACGGAAGCACGTATTCAAATTTATAAACTTTTTGTGAGGAAACGATTGAATATACCACAAAAGGTTTATGAAACATTTCGTACAGAATTGAATTGTTAGTTTGAATATTTCATTATGTGTTATCCAACTAATTATTACAGATTCTGTCAAACAAAAATCTCAACTGTGCAAATAGGTAAGCGTATTTTCGTCAGCCATTATGAATTTTTTTTGTTATGAAAAGTGCAAAATCCAATTGTATAGCATTTTAGTAACAGGAAATGTTAGGGCAAATAGTATGTAAGGTTTTAGGTTTCTGGCTTCTTTTATTATGATTAAATAGGATGATCTCTTCCAAAAAAATCACTTGTTTTCGACAAAACTTAACTTTACTGACTTTTTGCGAGGAAACTATAGTATGTACCTTTTGTGGTACATAGATTTTTGTATGTACATTACATATTTTATACAGCATCTAATTTTTAGGTTGAAAATTTCATTAGATGCTATCTAAACAAAATGTTACAGCTTCAGTAAGACAAAAACTTCAAGTCTGCAAACAGTACAGCAATTTCACGTAAGCCATTTTGAATTTTGTCTAGGGTATAAACAGTGAAAAATCAAAGTTTATAGCAGTTTGATAACAAAGTTCTAAACGTAAATAACGTGTAGGATTTTAAGTTTTTAGCTCCTTAAATCATGCTTAAATGGGAGGAACTATTCCAAAAAAATCACGTGTTTTCGAAAGAACTCAAGTTTACCGACTTTTTCTGAGGAAACTATTGTATATAGCACAAAAACATACAAGACACTTTTTGTGCAGAATCTTATTGTCAATTTATATATGTCATTTGGTGTTAAGTAAACTAAAAATTAAAGTTTTAGTAAAACAAACACCTCAACTCTGCAAAAAGATAAACGTTTTCACGTCAGCCATTTTGGATTATTTCTAGGTTATGGACAGTGCAAAATCGAATTTAATGGTAGTTTTGATAACAAATTAGTATAATTAAGTAGTGTGTAGGAGTTTAAGTTCTTAAATTATCGTTATAATGCAGTAAAATACGAAAAACAAAACAAAAATAACATTTTTTGAACGAAATGTGAAAATTAACGATTTTTTGCATAGTTATTATCAAAAATACAAAAAAATGTTATATGGCCAAAATTGTAGGAAATTTAATTACAAATCTGGATTATGCTGTCAGATTTGTTCTACAACCAACGGTTTGCCCACAATTAAGCCGTTAGTAAACCTCTGCAGACAATTCAAAATTCCCGTCCGCCATTTTGATTTTTTTGGAGGTTTAAAAATGAAAAATTTTAATTTTCGGAATTTTCCCGTCGGTTGCTCAGCAAAAGCTACAAGTGTGCCAAATTTCAAGTTTCTAGCTCATCTGGAAGTGGGTTAGAATTTGTATACGTGTGTGAGTGAGTTACACATGCGGCTTTATAGATATTAGATAAATGCTTATAAAAAATATTAGAACACTTAAGTAACCTTCGAATTAATTTTTTCCATAGCATAAAAATTAAAACATCACATTAATGACAATCTAATCAAAACAATTTGTAACTCCACATTCCGTAATTGCTGAGGACGAATTATCTGAGGAGAGGGTGTAGAATTTAAATTAGCTATTTATAACACACAAACGAACATTTGAATTAAATTGTTTTATGGCTTCAAGTTACCGTTAATTTTAATGCTATACAGAATGGGAATAACATATGTTGGACATAGGAAATTTTTAATGATGAATTAATACCTGGTCAAAAAAAAAATAAATAAATAAATAAATAAAAAATAAAAAAAAACCAGTAAACACTTTTGTGGGCTAGTGTATCGTAGACATTTTCGACATGGGTAAATTAAACTGAACCATGTTTGACCAATCCATGGTTAGTAAATGATTGCCAAAATCAAACAAAAGAGGAGGCTTAGGAATGAGGTGATTTTTTTTCAGTTCCACTAAGCTGTGGCAAAAGTTTTTGACTTATGAAAACGTAATTTTGAACACGGTTTACAGTCTTAATACTTCAGCTTAGTTCGTTAATATATACAATGGAACAATGATGAGTGGAGACGTCGAAGTATTGTATAAACTGCCATTATAGTCACGACATTGAACCCAATGCTATATACTTAGCAATACATTAAAACATGCTTTTTAAAGTGTAATATCTTAGTATGTTAATGGATCTAAGAATAACATGGCATAGGTGGGAAGTAGAGGTGTTAGACTTTGAAAAATATTCGTCTTTCCTTTGTATGCATAAGTAAATCTTATCATTCAACTGAGAATTATATTGGCACTGTTCAGTTAATTTGGTTCAGTAAAATAACATTCAAAATCTCAAAATTATTTAAAATTTCAAAATAACTTGTTTTAGAAAAGAATATTGGTAATTGTTATCATATATGTATAATGTAATTAGGTGATTAGATAACGTACTAAGTATTTCCGTATTTACTGCGTAGGTTTAACCTAACTATCAAACCTCAGAGGTCTTCAGTTTCCACTGAGATGAGATACAACGTTGAAACGGGTGGAAATTCTCCAGAGTCAGGATATATTGTAAATTGCTACAACCATGATGAATGCTGGAAGCCATAATATGTAATAAAAAAACAACCAGCCTATTAACAACATATTAAAAAAGTCAAAGTTTGAGCACGTCTTTTTTTACAAAACAAATTTAGAGCTATGTATACCAACGCTTAACTTGGGAACCAGTGGCTAAGAGGGTATATACTCTTATGAAAAGAACATCTTTTAAGGAATTCTAACTGACTGAACAATTAGTCTGTGCGTGTGGTAGAGTTGCTACTAACCATATTGACCCACCCACCCACCCATACACGTACAGTGGTATTGATCCATCCGTCCACTCATACACGTACAGTGATATTGACCCACCCGCCCACCCATACACGCACAGTGGTACTGACCCACCCACCCATACACGCACAGTGGTATTGACCCACCCGCCCACTCATACACGTACAGTGGTATTGACCCACCCGCCCACTCATACAAGTACACTGGTATTCACCCACCCATACACGGACAGTAGTATTGACCCACCCGCCCACCCGTACACGTACAGTGGTATTGACCCGCCCGCCCACCCATACACGTACAGTGATATTGACCCAGCCGCCCACCCATACACGTATAGTGGTATTGTACAGTGGAATGTATGTGTTTATAAACACACACACACACACACACACACACACACACACACACACACACACACACACACACACACACACACACACACACACACACACACACACACACACACACACACACACACACACACACACACACACACACACACACACACACACACACACACACACACACACACACACACACACACACACACACACACACACACACACACACACACACACACACACACACACACACACACACACACACACACACACACACACACACACACACACACACACACACACACACACACACACACACACACACACACACACACACACACACACACACACACACACACACACACACACACACACACACACACACACACACACACACACACACACACACACACACACACACACACACACACACACACACACACACACACACACACACACACACACACACACACACACACACACACACACACACACACACACACACACACACACACACACACACACACACACACACACACACACACACACACACACACACACACACACACACACACACACACACACACACACACACACACACACACACACACACACACACACACACACACACACACACACACACACACACACACACACACACACACACACACACACACACACACACACACACACACACACACACACACACACACACACACACACACACACACACACACACACACACACACACACACACACACACACACACACACACACACACACACACACACACACACACACACACACACACACACACACACACACACACACACACACACACACACACACACACACACACACACACACACACACACACACACACACACACACACACACACACACACACACACACACACACACACACACACACACACACACACACACTTGACTTTTTCTTATTTATCAGGGGAGAGACAGTGGCCGAGTGGTTTAAGGTTTAAGGTGTCAAGTCTGTGTAACTGAGTTAGAGATAGCGTAGGTCCGAGTCTTGGCCGTGACTGTTGGTTTTTATCAGTAATATTCAACAACTAACGTATAACCCACCCATACACGCACAGTGGTATTGAACCCATCCACCCACATTTGGTCCACACGTACATTGGTGAAGACCCACCCGCCCACCCATACACGTACAGTGATGAAGACCCACCCGCTCACCCATACATGTACAGTGGTCAAAACCCACCAACTCATCCATACACGTACATTGGTGAAGCGTCCATACACGAACCATGGCTAGTGACGGAGCAGGCGGGCTGCGTACATGGACGGGCTCCCTCACTTGTCACCCATCCAATTAACAGCCACGCTCAATGTTGCTTGACGTCAACTATAAAGGCTATAATACATGGTATTAATTTGCTATTTTTAAATATGACATTCTAAACACTTCCGGATAGTCTCTTGGCGCACTAATAATGCCAGACCATCAGTATATAACACTTACTGATTGTTGAATGAATAAAAGAATAAAATTATTATAATATAAAAATTGTATTTAGTTAAAATGTATCATAATAAAAACAAATAAAGTAATTTACACAAATAAATTACCATAGTATTGCAATAATTAGTAATGTCTCAGTATTGCGAGTTAATAGTTGTTTCTTAACATCTGCCAAATAATTTTTAGAATTATTTTAGGAATATTACAGAAAGTGAATTTTGAACACTAGATACCGCAACTAAACCCACGGACGTGTAACATAGGGCTTTTAGGTAGTGACCCTCTGTAGATCAGCTGATTATGTCAAAGACATCAAGCTTTGTGGACGGCAATATAATTTCAGCAGGACAAAGCATTGTTTATTGGCTAGGAGGGTATGTAACATATATCTGGCTTGGAACAATGTTGTAAACATATCAAACATGAAAAAAACAGAAAAAACCTGAAATTAAATTACTTTATTTACTTATTAATTAAAATTCAATAAATATTTATTATTGTGCTATGCATAACTCAAAAAAGATAAAATTATTTCATTAAAACTTTAAATTGAGTTGACAATTAAAATTTTTATTTTAGGAAATAAAAAATGTTTTAACGATAACAAATTAGTCAAATTTTAAATAATGTTTACTTTACATCTTAATTTTCATTTTACGAATAACATTATGTGTAAAGGATTTTAACGATTTCTACATAACAGTCAAAGTTATAGCTGACTTAAAATTAGAATTTTCAGTTTGTCATCTGTAAAGACTTTATATATTTAGAATTATGGTATTGTAAACTATAGATGGTTATAAAAATTATAGTAAAAAAGTAAATTTTACTATTTTAAAAACCTTGCATTGTACCATATTTTATTTTATTTTATGAAACGTACATAAGTTTTTTATTTAACATAATACAGTAGAAATAATAAATTGCATTTCTTCGGTATGGATAAAGCGAGCGACTCGAGTGGCCTTGAACACACTCCCCTCCTTCCGATTACAGCTGGATTGTTTTCTCCGTTCAAGCCTAGTTTTCATGTCAAAATTAAGTTTCCTGTCCACTTTGGTTTTTGGTCAGTACCACACGACTTCACTCCAGCGAAGGAACGTCGCTCCCCTTGTTAAAAAGGTAGGAATTAAATAATTTTGATTATTTGTTTTTTTATAATTTGTCTATTTAAAAAAAATGATTGTTATTAAATAGGTATAGGTAAATTTAAACTCACCTGAAATAATAGGGAATTTTATGTCTTCAATCCATGGCCAATTTAAATAAATTCTGTTTTAAAGGATGTTAAAAACTAAACAAATCCGTTTTGGTTTGTTTAGGGCTGACGTTAGACGAGTTGCCTTCCGAAGTAAATCAGAGATCTCGAGAAAAATCCTTTTTCTTCCACTTCTTTTAAAAAATTCCCTTGTTTGGTTGTTTGTATATGTTACATTTAAATAGGTAGTATTTTGAATATAGATGAATTTTAAGAACGGGCTGATGCTAATAAATTATTCATTAAGTGAATTATTTTGATGTCAAATTATTCTTAATTTAATTCACAATAAAAGTAGTTTTGAAATAAGAAAACAACTGTGTTCCTGTTTTACAATTATACCACCCTGTAAATATAGATTTAAATAATCTAAAATCAAAAGTATTATCCAGTCATGGGTACAGCAAATGGTGACAAAATTATTGGCCTTATTTTAACGAGTAAAAAGAGGGTATATTTTAGTTGTTTTTTACTTACACTTGTAAATATAGCTTGTAATATTATGATGTAGTAGTAGAGTTAAAGTGAAATTAAAAACTACTTATTCCTTCAAAGAAAGGTTAGGATCATTAGGTTCTATCTTATTTAAACTCGTAAAAAAGAAAAAAAAAAATAACTACAACGAGTAAAACTAAACGTATTAGAGTTAGATTAATAATACAAGACATTTTCTAAAACACTGTATTATTAATAATACAAGACATTTTCTAAAACACTGTATTATTAATAATACAAGACATTTTCTAAAACACTGTATTACTAATCAAGAACAAATTACAGTATCAAAGTTATTTAAGTTAACAAAGTGAAACAGCAAGTGTTATGAAGCATAAAAGTTAAGAAGAAAGCAAACAAATACGATAACTCGAAAAACATTATTTAAATATAACTAATAAAAAACACACATAGCCTATGCCCCCTCCCCCCCAACAACAAGCTCCTCAGAGCAGCGAAAAACTCTCGATATCTCGAGTGGAAGGTTCAAGTCTGCCGGCAGTGAAAGCAAGTGATTGAAGGTTAATTGAAAGTTGTAAGTGCACAATAGGTGGAAATGTATTGATTGAAGTAAATGCAGTGGATGGAAGTCGGGATTGAAAAAAAATTAACGTATGTTTATTTATTTTGTAACTTAAACAGTCTAAAAATGGTTAGTGTAGAGTTTTGAATCATCTGTGCAATTTATTGGTTTACTATCCTACACTAAAAGTGTTTTATTTCCATATTTGAGTGTATTTTTTCAATTTAAGATGCACAAAATGTTACTGGAATTTAATTTGAATAATGAAACGAATATAATAACTATTATTCATATCAGTTTAATAGTTAAATAATACATTTTTATAAATTTACGGATTTTTGTTTAACATTAGTGCCAGCTAATTGTAATTAAAACTAAGTTTACATTAAAGCTTTTAGTAAATGTAGTTAAAAGGTAACTTCCATTTTTATTCCTCAAGCTCACGTGGTCGTGTGTGCCAGCTGCGTACCTAGAAGCACTTTCACTAACTACATCCGAAACGTTTTACCGTAAGCCCTAATCTACTCCGCAGGCTTACAATTAAATGCTCTCTCAGTCACAGGCCCGCTTCATGGGTACCTTTGAACATTTCAATATCTATGAGGCTTAAACAGTTATGTTTTATGATGAATATACTTTAATTATTAAAACAATAACTTTTTTAACTATTTAATTCGAACTATTTATTTTTATATCTAAAAATATAGAAACCAAAAAAGACTTTTGGGTAAGTGTAGCACGTGACCTATAAGTCATAAATATGAATTTAAGATTACAATCATCTTTATGTTTAGCATTAATATATTTGAAGATAATTAAAATCAAATCAATTTATTCCTTGCTGATAAATTGAAAACTATACATTTATGTATCTATACTATACATTGCAAACGTAATTCCTATCAGTATTTGTTTATATTTATAAAATTTGGTCATATTCACCCCAAAAAATTCTCTTTTAAACATACATTGAAGGTCTCTCAAACATCCCACACTCACTCTTGCCTTTTAGGCGAGTTTTGAACGCCTTGGGCGTTGTGGTGAATTTAATTATGTTGGGTAGTTTGTTGATTAATCGAACACCTGCCTGTGTAGGCAAGTGTTCATAAGTTACTGTTCTATGCATCCCAGTCCTGTAGTTATCCCTACCTTTTGTGTTATGCTCATGCACGTCTCGCCCCCGAACTAGTGCTTTTGCGGTACTAAACAGTGTCATTTCAAAAATGTAGAGGCTAGGTAATGTTAGAATTTTAAGTTGCTTAAAAAATTACTTGCAGGAATCTATGTATCCAACTTTAGCAACAAGGCAGAGTGCCTTTTTTTGAGTCTAAACACTCCTAACAATTGATTCTTAGATCCTGCTCCGCATAGCACAACCCCATAGACAAGGTAGGGATATATCAAGCCATAATATGCAATCATCATTATCTAAGTAGGATAGTATTGAGCTAGGGATCTCAGGACAAAAGTTCCTGATGATAATTTAGCACATACAGTATCAATATGACAGTTCCATGTCAACCCCCGATCAAGGTGTATTCCAAGGAATTTTCATGTGAATACTTCCTCTACCATGGTATCTTCTAACATCACATTAGGGTGCCTTTGTTTTCAGATTGATATTGGCAAAATGTTTTATTCATTGATTCAGTTCCATAAAAAAATATTGTTCCAAAAACAATGTTGATTTCGCACTAAAGCATAGTGTTGTATCGTCTGCATACTGGACAAGCTTTCTTTGATACAATGATTCTCCAATTTCATTGCCTTTTATAAAAAAAGACTGGGCTAAAAATTGACCCCTGTGGAACTCAGCTAAATTAATCAAGCTTAGATTGATTAATTTAGAAGATTTTTGTAAAATTTGAACGAATTGAGATCTTTGGTTAAGATAAGAACCAAGCCACTCAAGTGCTACACCACGAATGCCATGCAATTCCAGTCTGTCGAGCAGTATCTTATGGTCAACACAGACGAATACTTTTAGACAGATATAGAAACACACCAAGTGTGGGTTTCCGACATATTATTCCCTCAACAACCTTATCGATTAGAATCACAACTGCGTCTATGTTCAATCTACCTTTCTGAACCCAAATTGGTACTCAGATAGTTGATTGTGTTTGTTTAAAAAGTTAAGCATTCTTAACAAAAAATCTTTTTCAAAAATGTTGCTTGAAATTGGCAAAATTGAGATAGACCGATAACTACTGAGCAATGATTACCTTTTTTTAAAAATATTGGCGTTACTTTGGAAGTTTTTAGAGTCGAGAGAAATTTCCCAGTTTGAAAAGAAGAATTGATCTGTGAATTGAATTGTGATCAATTAGAAAGCTATATCAAAAACCAGAATAAAATTTCCCAATAAGTATTTTAAATTGGTTATTTAATGTGTCAACTTTATTGAAAGTAATAAATAAAATAAACTTAATACATAGAGTATTTTGTAAAATAGTTTTTTTTGTATTTAAATTGAGTTGGAAGATAATGAAGAAGTGATAATGGGAATATTAAAAAACATGGAGAAAACAACATTGGACTTATAGAGCGTTTTAAAGCAAGTAACAAAAAACAAGCTTGATACTCATGTGGGGGAGGAAACTTAACATTTGTATTTTAACAGAAATGTAAACAAAATTAGATTCGATACTCCAATGCAGCTTATTGAGTGTTTGAAGGTGCATATATGAATATTACATAAACGCACGATGAGTGATGGGTGATATTACATACGTGGTGGCTAAGGCTTCGGACTGCGGAGGGTGAGGTCCAAGGTTTGAATCTCCACTGAGCCAACGGTTGGTACTTCACTTGTTGAACAACGTTCACGCAAAGGCCTGCAGGCCCATGCTAACTGGCGAGTGAAGTTAAAACCAATCTGGCCTCATACCTAACGTATATGTTAAGATTATTACTTATTCTAAGACACAGACATTTCTTAATAACCTTTAGTATTCAGGGCAACTATATGATCTACAACTTGTCATGGAATCTTAACCACAGAGTAACGACTATATAATAAGCATGGCCTCAGTTCTCTTACCTAGACAACACACAAATCCGTGATACCAATCAAAGTTGGTACACTAACATTCTGTAATAATCCACCAGGATAAACTTAACTTTGAAGACTGATCCGTATTTAAAGCACAATTTTCAATCCAATTAATTTTATTTAAAAACGTAAACATTATGTCTTGTTTTACCAGACAAAGGGAAATCCCATTATAACACAACGTGGGGACCAATGATTAAGAGTGACTTCCGAACCACCATCAGTGACTTGGCAAGCGGGCAAGGACGGGATCACTCAGACTGTCACCCATCCAAGGAACAGCCACGCTCAATGTTGCTAGACGCCATCATCTTGCGATAACTTCAGAATCCTCCGCTCAAGGCCACTGATATATTTATAAATATTAATAAAGTTCTCTTTAGAGAATAATTTCTTAGGCAGTTAAAAAACGTTTCTAGCGTAACTAAACTCTTTAAGTACTTAGTTTTGTTTAAAATCATGACTCATTCAAATCAAGATGAAACATGATTCTTATATACACAGTAGTTTCTATAATACAGATTAAATATGTATAATATGGATAAAAAGTTAAAATACCGTCTTAGAGTTAGTTAAAAATGATTATTATAATTGATAATCCTATTATTCCTTAATCTGACTGAAACAGTTGTTTGGTAAATAAATTGTCTTTAAATATATATACTCCAACTTTCCATAAAAATAGTATTAATATTAATATTTTAAATAAAAATAAACGTTTATATGCCATCCAATTCATATTTACTAAATATTTACTTTAGTGGAAAATAACAAACTTATAAATTTTACATAAATATCTAAAAAAGATTGAATATTTTTAAAGGATCAACAATAAAATAACAAATAATGAACAATAAAAACATCAATAAAAACAAAAATAAACTCTTTAGTAAGAAACTATATACAGCACGAAAACGACATTAAATATGACCAAAAACTAACACTTGGGGAAACAGTGTTTTTGTTACGTGCAAAAAACTTCAAAAGCCGTTCAAGAAACCAAACAAACCAAAATTGCCATTCCCTAAGGAAGAATGAATATTTGAAATTATGTAGAATGATTTAATATGTGACGAGTATCCTTACTGGATAAGCAAGGAGGAGTGGATACATTAATCAGTATGAAGGTTGGTTGGGAACTTGGTTTATCAACATTCATAAAGTCAGATTCAGTGGAAAACTACAGGACGATATAATTTACCGAAGGAAAGGAAGTTTTAAAGCAAATTAAAATGCTAATATAAGTTTATAAATAGTTAACAACACCCAAGAATATCAATCAGGAAGAGAATGATTGAACATATACTTCTAACTCCACCTTTTTCTTCTCATTTGAAATAAAGACTTTTCATAAGTTATGGCATCATAAGTTATGCTTAAAAAATCGTTACATATTTTTAAAACACTACTGATGATGCCATGAATGGTGAAAAACACTTATCAAAAGTAAAATAATTGTAACACTTAAGTTTATGGCTAATTATACGATTTCAGAACCACTAAGAAATTAATGAAGGGAACAGCCAGAGTGTGTTCACTTGAAATTACGTAAAATATATTAATCTTGTATTTTGAGTAATAATTTTGCTGTACATTTCAACTAGGCAATGGAGTTATACATAAACAAGTATAATAAATAATTAGCTGATAAGGCCACACGGCAGGGCTCTTTGTTTTGGCATAAGCCCCACTCGATCTCTCCTCAATTACCCTTGAGGTACGAACCAATTAGCCCTAAGTAAATGCTTCCTGAATCAATTAATTAGTTAAGATTATGTTCCGTTCCACGGTTAAGCTAGTTAAATATCGACAGCGTGGTGGAGAGTTTGTAAACCTCAGTGTGGTAACCAGAGTTTGGGTCAAAATCAATGACTTAGAATTTAGACTAGTTCACAGAAAAGTATTTAGAGTAAGCTTTTAGGATTGAATTGTTGGTTATATGTAATTTTGAACGTTTTAGGTACTTGAATGTACGTCATTATGTTGATGGGTACTTTTATATATGTATAAAATATCGTTGCAACGTTTATTTTGACTCATCATACCCGTATATAATAATAAAAAATAAAAAAAATAAAAAAAAAATAAAAAATAAAAATCAGGTTACGTCCTTATAGCCACAGAGAATACCACCGTGGTAGTAATAAACACATTACAACTAATGTAAATCTTTTTACATTTGCAGTAACTATAACTAGGTTTATCCTTGACAGCATTGACAAGGTTATGGCCTGCCATCGCATGGACAACTGGATAAATAGATACTGGAAACACATTCAGCTCACTATTGGATACAACCTCTGTTTTATTTACATACTTTTTGGCCTGGAGAGAGTTGAATATCGATTTGCTTATGAATTTAATAAAGAATGCAAATGAAATGTAAAAATAATTATTTTTATTTGCGCTATTAATTATTTATAGAAAGACAAATCCATAAAAGCAAAATTAAATTATAAAAATACTTTTTTGCTCTACAAATTTGGTATACTCGTACATACAACTTTTGTTTCAAGTTATCTTTCTTACCTAAATTTCAAAATACATTGACAATAAAGCCATTTATCAAATATCAAACTTAATTAGACGACGTTGCCCCGTCAGGTTTCAGTTCGTCTTTGATGGTCGTGGTGAGTTTATCTCGTGAGTGTAGTGGTGCGAGAACTCCTTCCCCTCGCCTCAGTGGAATTGGAAGGTGGTTGGATACGTTGAATATTTTGACTATTTAATAACCTGCTCTATGTTTTGTTGAATTTTTTCATATATTTACATTTATTTCGTCTCTAATGGAATATTTTGTCTGTTTAATAACTGATCTATGCTCTGTTGATTTTGTTCATATTTTGCATTTCTTTTGTATTTCATATTGGGTATTATATTTTATGTTTGATAGTTGTTTAAGAAATTTTGACTTAAAACACTAATCTTTAGTATCTAGCATGTAGTATGAAGTCTTTTCTGATTTAGTATGGATTAAGAAAAGTAAAAAAATTGTTTTAGATGTAGGCTAAGTTAGTAAGTACACCTGAAGACGGCAGAAGTTTGTTATACCTGTCGAAACGTTGTGTTTGTTTCTTAAACAGTACAAGTAAACGTCAGACAACAAAAATTTATTACAATATAAGCACAAAATGTACAAATATATTACAATACAAGCACTAAATGCACGAATATTATGGTGATCGATTTCGGTGAACCACGCTCACCTTCCTCAGACCAGAGGGATTCACAAAAGAATCTATGCTAATTAAAAAAATATGTCAAACACTCAAGCATTGGAACTCTTCAAATAATATTTACATATCATGAACGATCCAATGCTAATAAATAACTTTCAAACAACAGTTAATGTTTTACTTGTGATTTTTTGTTATTTTTATTCAAATATGTTTTCTGTTTATACTGTATTTACAACTGAAGATGCTTTAACCCACGAAAGCGCTCTTAATGAATATTAAATTTGTTGAATTTTACTAAGAAAAGACTTTCTATTTGTACTATTACGTCAATAACGTAATTTTAAGATAATTTTCTATTTATTTAATCACACGCTTTGTATTGGCCCCATAAATGACTTCTACAAAATGTCGAATTCCCACTCGAATATCACTGCTAAGAAAGGTTAACCAGTCACCATTTCTGATAGGGTGATTCTTTTGACTTGTAACTTGTGGCGTCTTATTCAGAAAAAATAGGCTTTAAATGATGGGAAACTCATGACAGCCTTTGATTTAAACTTTTTACAACCTTTCCACGGGCCCTCCCTTGTAGGTTGGAAAAAATTAAAAATTGCATCAAAAGGTAGAAAAAACTTTCTACAAAGGTATACAAAATCTCAATTATTTATCTGGACCCATTTAAGAGAAATGAAAGTGGTTCCATACTTATTCAAAACCCTGTATATCAATTCATATTTGACAAAAAAATCTACTATAAACATAGCAAAAAATTATTTAAAGTTTGAACAGTTTTTAAATTTGGTACAACAAGTATTTTATTCAGGATTCATTTTGTTCTATTAATAACATACCTAAACCTCAACAATAAGGCGAATATATGGATAAAGATAGCTCTAATTAGTGAGGGAATATCACACGGGGCTGACAA
Organism: Stictocephala bisonia; assembly: GCA_035578905.1. Taxonomy (NCBI): domain Eukaryota; kingdom Metazoa; phylum Arthropoda; class Insecta; order Hemiptera; family Membracidae; genus Stictocephala; species Stictocephala bisonia. The sequence continues at coordinate 1,842 of JAQJVL010004392.1, read as the reverse complement.
AACTTGTAAACAAAAGGTCTAATAAACCTAAAGTTGAAAACTGCTGTTGGAAGGCTGAATAATTGGGAGAGGTAGTTGTGTTTGATGTGAACTAAACTTTTTTATAAAATCACATCATACTACAAAATAATAATAAATTGAAATGAAATATTTAGTTTTATGTCTGATTGAAGTCTCTAGATATCACTTTATTTTCAATTTTAAGGCAGTTATTTAATTTTAAATAAACGCACTTTAGTTTAGATCACATCAAAAATGGTTTATAATTGATAGTGACTTACACAGGCAGATAAAAATATAATAAACATTTTCAGCAGTTAAAAAAAATAAAGTTGACAGGAAAGACGTCTTTAACATCATTTTAAAGAATGTGTTTAGTATTTTTCCTGTGATAATCTTTTATCGTATTTCCAACTGTTATGTTGTTATAATTATGTAACCTAATATAAACAATACTCACGATAGAGACAATTATTAGAATTAAAATTAGATCCAAATCTGGGAAGAAGACTTAATTACTTCGGGGGTTATAATTTAATTAACTTCCCCAAAACAACTCATCTCGGATTATTTTCTATAATAATTCTATAATAACACTTGTATTAATATACAGGACTTTCGCAGACGTATTAATGTACTACTATTTAAGGATATAGGTTAAGGAAATAAAACTAAATTATTTCTTAATTAGTAGTATAAAATATGCCCCCTTGTAGTGAGAAGTGAATAGAAATTTATTTCCCTTAAACACATAAATTAACACATACTAATTTTAATGTACAAACATTTTTCTAAATAATATATCTGGACTGACTGGCCCTAACAAACTAATTCATACACAAGTGCAAAATAATGTTTATTGATTTATCTAAATAACAATCACATTGCAGTTATGTATTATAAAATTAACACAAAATAACATAAAAATAATACAAGGAATTAATTATTGGCCTTCAATATTCAACAAAAGAATCGGCAGCTTTTTAGCAATAAATAAATATTCAAATAAGTTAAAAAATAACCTATAACAAACCAATTATTCATTAGTTGATATAAAGCTTAATACGAACATTATATAGACTATACTTTTATACTTATGTAAATTAATATTTAATAATATGTAAAGTATAGTTTATATTACAGTTACAAAAATATATATATGTGATCGGCGTCTCTAGGCATAAATCCTCAAGATGGTATGTGTTATTTAAATCATAAACATTTCTAAAGGGTGAATTAATAATACCTTTTATGTAAAGAGGCAAGGAAGAATCAATAGTTTTAATTGATACAATTATTTTGACAGAAACTAAAATAACCAGTCTCTACAAGCGATCTGTTTGGTGTGTTCTCTCCACCATTTCCTCTCTCTGGGTAGTATTATAGGTTACGTTGTAGACTCTTCCCCTCTACGAGTCATGCAATACAGTTAAGGGTTTAATCACATCGCCAAGGGGCAAGGAGTGCCCCGCCCAGTTGTGAGGGTGCGGTCGAGGTTAACGTCAGGACTCCGGAAGTAAGGTTATTGGTGTCTTTGGCTCTACCTCCAAAGAATGGGTTAGTAAAACCAATTTAGTTACGTGGTTTAGTATTTATAAATGCATTTCATTGTCACTAGGAACCATTACGAGGCTATACTAGCCTATATACATATATGCTATTATATTTTAGAGTTTGTTATATTTATAAACTAAAATTATTATCTTATGTTACATAAAGTAAAAAGAAGATAAGGTTTTAATTCAAGCTGAGCAATTTTAGAAAATCCAAAAAGCTCCATAACTTGTGTGGTTGTTTTCCCTAGAACAGAAGTTATTAAATGTATCAATAGTACTACCTTTT